>DWCF01003891.1:0-18186 GCA_018230265.1 Delias oraia
CACATTCTTTATTTAGTGCGTACGCTGAATTTCTAAAGTACTTGATTATACCAGCTCTAGGATTTATAATTTATCAACTGTCCTCGTTAAAATAAAGATCAATCAATCATTCAAAAGTTGAGTTAGCCACTAAATATATAGTAAATATGGTAATGTCAATTCAGGTGAGCAACTCAATTTAAATAGTCTTGAGTTCATTTTCTATACGCGCTGACAGTGACGCCATATGTAGGCTAATTATATAAGAAAAACCTGACTTAGATCATTTTCAACTATTGATGGGTTGAATGTTGGACAACGGAGCTACAGCCCACGCTTTGCTTGTGTTGTCGGCCTTTAAGCGGTTTAATCTATATAATTTCTAGAGCCTCCGTTATCCTCACTCAGATAAACCAGAACAAATACCGTTTCTGGGTATTTTGTGAGGTCGGTT
The DNA here is from genome assembly GCA_018230265.1 of Delias oraia. Classification (NCBI taxonomy): domain Eukaryota; kingdom Metazoa; phylum Arthropoda; class Insecta; order Lepidoptera; family Pieridae; genus Delias; species Delias oraia. Next base: position 434 of record DWCF01003891.1, read on the forward strand.
TCTCCAAAGTGATACATTTTGTTCGTCAGCATATGCGTCAACATGGCTCTCTGGCAGGTGCCTAGTGAACTAATGTCTAATGTACGCTATCTTAATATATATAAATCTCTTATCACGATGTTTATCCGCGATGGACTCCTAAACCACTTGACAGATTTCGTTAAAATTTTCACCAAACTGCATACAGTTTGGTCCAACTTGAGAGATACGATAGCTTAGATCTTTAATTATAGTCTCAATTTTATTTTATTGCAAGTTATTTGTCTATAATTAATTGACAGTCACCACTATCTGTTAACTCCAAAGGATTCTAACAGATGTCGATACTTTTCGACTGGATTGAGTAAGTAATCAATGGATGGCATTTGCATGGTAAACCGACAACCGTGTCATATAAGTTACAAATATAAAGCATGATTACCACGTGTTGTTGAGGCTAAAGTAAATATTAAATTTATTTTGTAGTAAACGAAATAGCGTGAAATTTTGTAATCTGAATTATTTTGTTAATGAGTCTGTTGACGTAGATAAAGACGGAAATTAGGCCAGTTCCCATTGAAAACGAGTGGTGTGCATCCAATCGAGATTATATAAAAAGCGATTTAAATTCAGTTGATTGCTTAGTAATATTAAGTTGTTGAAATAACAATTTAGATGTTGCAACTGTCTAAAGCATGTAGTTTTCAATTGATTTTGTTACTTGATAAAAACGTACAAATCCCTAGCAGTACATTGGGTAGGAAAATATTTTAGGCTCTTTTATTCTATATGTATATATAAAAGATGGATTTTGCTTGTAGTGATTTGGAACAACAGTCAATGAAACACAACTTAGTTTCTCTGAATTAATCTTGAAATTATATAGATCAATGATCAAGAAATCAATGATTTTAATTAAAGAAACGACATTTAACGTTTCTATTTTTCCACGTCGTTCCCAAATCACAATTTTTACAGTCTCATTTCACCACAGACTACCATATCATAATATACAGATATATAATATATACGAAAAGATATAGCAAATATAACGACGTAGCCACTATAGAACGTCTTAAACACTAAAGTTAAACTGTTCAAACATACGCCCAGAAAAACAGTCAAGAGTTACACCCGTGGGAGAACAATGCTGATGTATATGCTGATGCACTAATGGGCCGGCTCGATCGAAATTATACCACGCGCTCAAAGAATACTTAGCGTGAACGATACTTGTGCTATGTTTCAAAAATGGGTGAGGATATCGGAGGCCCCTAAAAGTGTCACTTAAGAGGCGTAAAAATCCGGCAAGACAACCAATGCGCGGACTGTGGTGCAGTTGTTCATGGGCGGTGTTCTCTCACCATATAGTAGACCCTCCTTCCGTTATCAAGCTCATCCAGAGACCGAATAAATTATAAATGAAACTATAAGTGACCAGACCGGGATGCGAACCTGATACTCGCTTCATGGTACACTTTTCAATCCAGCTACGAGGATTCAAAAGCTGTGGGTATAAGAACAAAAATCATTATCGACTAATGTAATGTTTTCATTACAGTAATAATGAATTTAAAAAATGCCTTTTTAACAGTCTGTATATAGGGCACAATTGACGTCAACATATTGTATTGTAAACACGTACCAACGGCACTTGATTGCAAAAACAAATATCACGGGCGAGGCCACCTTTGAGACAATAAAGTAAAACGATTTCGTTATGTAATACAAATTGAAATAAACCTTGACTTTAAAATCGGGATTAATAATAATTTTTTGGTTTTGACTTATACGTAAGTAGTTATTTACAAATTAACATAAGCTTTATAGTAAAAGTGTTAAACCTTGGTAGTAATGTTAAGAGATCAATAATTTACGTTTTTATTACTTGATATACTTTAGTTGTGAAAACATTGAACTTTTTTAAGAAAATCGGGAGGTAAAAGAACAGAAGGCTCACCTAGGATAAACGGTCTTCCGTCCAAACTCTAGACCGCCTGACAGCGGATACATTCCTGGCCTTTTTTTATTGAACTAGACATAATTTAGAATCGTGTTAACCCATAAATTGATGTATGCCTGCAGATGTAAATATACAAATTATATTGATAAACAAGCTCTCTTCTACAGCAGGGCTACAGATACGAATCAGGGCTACAGGCTTAAAAATCCGCCAACACAAATCATGCGCGGACTGTGGCGAGGTTGTCTATAGGCAGCGGTGTTCTCTAACCATATAGGAGACCATATAGGAGAGGCTACGTTGTCTACTATACCATTAAAAAAAATTAAGAGGTTTATTACGATGATACAATAACTCATCTCTTCTGTGAGCTCTCTGAAATATCGTTCTAAATTTGACAAACTATATAATCTAATTGTGTATATGTATGAATTTTTAATTTATTTAACTAAAATTCAGAGCATGTATCTTAATCGCCCTTAATAGGGACCTCCTTATCATGTCGTCTAGACAATAACCTCATTCCACAACTTATAAACACATATTACATCAGCTAATGTGGTTACTGAAGCTTAACCTCTGCTCATTGAATAAGCATACCTCAATATAAATTGCCACGACGTTTTTACATAAATTTTGTTTCATATTTATAAGAATCTTGTAGGGAGGCACTCCATAATGTTAGTAGACTGAATAAGTTTCATCATTTAGACTCCAACAAGCATCTAAAGAAAATTAAAAAATAATAATTCGTAGGACTAAAAGTAAACAATATTTAGATAATATAAAATTGTTGCTCAACCGAGGAAAAAATATTATAATTCATTAAAAATTAACATAATTATTATTTATTATCTAAACTTTTTTACAAGAAATGTTATTTTTTATATTATATTTGTTTACCAGTGATGACTTACGGCGCCGAAACGTGGTCTCTCACCATCAACCTCATCTCAAAGCTCAGAGTCGCTCAGCGAGCTATGGAAAGGGCTATGCTCGGAGTTTCTCTACGTGATCGAACCAGAAATGAGGAGATCCGTAGACGAACTATAGTCACCAACATAGCCCGCCGAATTAGCAAGCTAAATTGGCTATTGTCAGGCGACATTGCAGGTAGCAGATGGCCAACGGGGCCGAAAAGTGTTAGAGTGGAGACCACGAACCAGCAATCGCAGCGTAGAACATCCACCAACAAGGTGGACAGACGCCCTTATAGAGGTCGCCTCCGACAGATATGCATGGAGGTCCGAAAAGGAGGCCTATGTCCAGCAGTGGACGTCCTTCGGCTGAAATGATGAATGATGATGAAGATGTTTGTTTAATTTTATATTCTGTTGCGTGGAAAATAAAGCTTATTTTTGACATTGTTTCATTACCTAAATTTTATACTAAAATAATATAAAGCTATTGATGAGAGACGAAACTATACACATCTTTAAAATAATTAAAATTAAATAAACATTGTGCCTGTTGCTGACGATAATGATAGCTTAATTATTTCGATCATTGTTCCGTGCATGCTGACGTCAACACGAACCCGATCAGTACAAATTACGGAATGTGGTTTAAACTGAGTGTTTATTAGAAATTAATGAGGTTACAATTGACTATGACGTATGTAGAGACAGGCAATATGGAATAATTTGTACCAGGATTTGTTAGTCAGAGCGTAGTGACATTACCATGGAATATTTCTTTCTTATTAATAAAGTATGACGGCGTCAATGATAGTTGTATTGCATTGTTTTGGCATTTCAGATTCATAGAAAAAAGGTTTTTTTTTATGTATAATCAACATGTTTACATAGTAAATATTCATTTGTTTAAAAACGAATAGAAGAATAGAAAAACAGCTATACCATATGCCACTGCGAACTGAATACGTTAAAGTTTATTCGCTTTGCTTGAAAAGTCTATTGGCTTATGCGTTGAAACTATACGTTTTTTTTTCAGTACAATCTTCATGTGAATGGTAGGAACGTCGAATGATCACTTTTTAGACGTTAAGACGTATAATGGAAAAGACGTGCAGGAGAATGGCGTGTAAACGAGGCCTAAAGTGCAACGGCGCGAAATGCCGCTTATGTAGTGTGCAAAAATTGGCAACACAACCAATGCGCTAACTGTGGCGCAGTTGTCCATGGTCGGGGGGCTCTTTCCATATAGTAGACCCACCTGCTCCGTTGTACGCTGTACTAAAAATAAATAAATAAAATTGGAGCAGGTTTGTCTGGCCCGAAACTGTCAATTCGCTATATTTAATTTAGATTTTTAATTTTAGAAATATTAAATCAATGACAAATTGACCAATTCGTGGGAGAGCCATGCTGAAGCATATAGACGCATAAATCGGGCCGACTCGTCCAGAGAGGCAGCACAATTAAATTTGTAATTTATTTGATCTGTCTTTTAGTGGCTTAACATTGCCTTACTTTGGAAGAGCCATGATGAAGTACGGACTGATGATCAAATTCGATCGGCTTGTCCGTGGGCTCTATGAATACACACATAGCATGAAATAGTTCTCTTTCATTGGGTGAAATGGCAGTAAAGGCAGGCAAACAAAATACATCAACGATTTTCGGTATTTGTTAATGTCGATTACTGCTTTATTTATGTTTTTCTCTAACAGTACCAATTCACACATTCGTTCTCGTTTGTTCTCCTTTAAGTACCTCATATTACGACCAACATGCCATCAGACCACCCATAAATAAAAACAATGACGGAATTATCGGCTATTTATAGTATCGAACGATTAACACGCCTTATTGCCTTAATAATTTTATTATATCTCCATCGCGGCATCTTAATTCATTTGTTAAGTATGGGACAATGTGAGTCTCGTAGCTTAGTGGTTTTATATACCTACCATGAAGCGAGGGGTTTCGGATTCGAACCCAAATTTCATTTATTCGTACTTTATATTCGAAATTTGGAAGGGCTTAGCATTTGCTTAAGTATTTTACAATATTATATTGAAGAATTGAATTGAATTAAATATTATATTGAATTGAAAATACTATGTTGAATATTATAGTTTAATGTTTTGTGTTTGATACATGCTTGGTGACCTAATCTAGTTGCTAGTTAGACACCGCTAACCCCTGGAAGACTGCAGGTGCGGCGCCGGAGGCCTTAAAAAATGCCGCTTAAGTGGCGTAAAAAGTTGGTAACACAACCAATATGCGGACTATGGCGCTGTTGTCCACGACCGGCGGTATTCTCTTACCATATACGAGACTCACCTACTCCGTCGTCCGCTATAACATAAAAAAAAATTTAAATTAAATATTGAATGCAAAAATGTTACTTTAACATTCATACAATTAAGTTAGCACGTGAGAACGAGCTAACAGTGATACACGATCCAATTAAACATTAAATTATTGTTAATTTTGCGCGTTTTTTGTTATTAACGAAACTGTAATTATTGTAATTACAGTTTTCGACCTCGGCGAATTCGTGTTGCTTTTATTTATTTAAATAAATATATATGTAAGAACATTTTATTTATTTAAAAATCTTATTTTCGCTTTATCTCTGCTTTTGTTTCCAAAAATTAATCTGTGCTGTTAAAATTTGTATTAGAAAAGCCGATTCTAAGGTTCACGTGGTTTATTGAGAAAACGAGAATTGGTCAAATTCTGGTTAAAACACTAGTTAATTGTGCCTTTTAAAGTTTAAAAGTCAGTCGAGGAATTATTTGTTTTCCGTGTCTTTTTATAAATGTCAACATTACTACCAAATATACCCGCATATTTATTACCTTGGCTAATGTAAATATAACATGATTCTGTCATAAAAAGTCAATTTCGATAATGCTATAAATACAGAAGAGATATATTTACAGTTTTCGGTAAAATGGTAATCGTAAGTACATATACAAACTGATACAATAGTTGAACAACATTCAAGACAGATAAACAACTAGAATTTTAATATATGGATGTATGTGGCCATAAATTATTGTATCAAAAAATATTTTGTAATAATTAATTATTATACTATTGTGTATTATATCCAAATATTTCCATTATTGGTACATTTAATTTATAATCATATTATAATACTATAATGAATATTTTTTTTATATATTGATCTCCACTAGTGGAAGTATGAATAAATCTTAAACACAGAATACCTCCAGTTAAAACCACTGTTTTAATAAAAAAATAGTTAACAATACGTAATTGAATAACTTTCCTTCGATTTTTTTTGTATACTAGAGTATACCGACGTAGACGTCGGACTGTAAAAAATATTAATATTCAAGCTCAAAGCAAAACAGATTCAAATGAGATGAATGACTTAAAATCTGTTTTTAAAAGCGCTCTCCTCATCGGCAAAATATTTAGCAAGCTAAAAGTAATTCAACAATACTTAATGTGTGAAGAATGAGATCGCAAAGCAGGCATTGTTTTTAATGACTCATAATGTATAATTGAGTTTGTTGTTAATGAAACGAAATACTTTTCGTATTTACAATAACGTACCAAGTTTTGAATTTTAAATATTGTATTGAAATTAATGAACACTTACACGTGTTACATTAGAATACACACATCATATTGTATTCTAATTATTTTATAAATTACCTATGGTATGTAATTGCCATGGCAAAGGGTATTGAGAATTTGTTGCCATAGCAACGAGTATTGAGATTTTGTTGCCATAGCAACGATCACGCCATGGCGTCAAACACCTTTGTGTTATTTTGTAGTGTGTGTAGAATTTGTAGAGTTTTAGAATTTAGATTGAAACTCTTCGGCACTCCATTTGTCTTTGATGATATGTATGCTCAATTATCTGTCGTTATAAATATTATTATACCGACACTGACAAAATTATGATTGCTAGTCACACATGACAAAAATATAAGAATTGTTTGTCAATGTACAAAATTAAAGAAAAGTGATGTAATTCAGTGACACGTGAATAAATGTGATGTGGTAAAAATTATCTATCTACAAGTAAAATTTCCATTTTGTTTCAGGAAAAATGAAAATTGAATTAATATTGTAGTAGCCAATAAATAATAAAAAATCATATTTGAAACAAATAAATTCGTTTTTAAATTTTCAATTAGAAAAATTATTATATTACTGAAGATCTTAATTACGTTTAGTTTCAAAAAAGCCTTAGTGTTTGCTGTACGGCTTACCTACTCTATTTGGTGATATTTCTAGTTATGATAATTCTTTAAAAAGCGGTTGAGGCCTTTACGCAGAACCTTAATAATTTTAAATATTTAAAAATTTAAAATATTATTTTTTTTAATAATTTAATAATAATCATAATTCAGAAGAAAATAGCCGCATTTTTCTTAAAGAAAAACGTAATTCATGCAAAAGTCAGCAACTTCGTCCAGCTGGAGCTATGTCTATAGACATTGGACCGATTATCCTTAGTGACTATATTGATGACTTTGAGATAATTCAGACAGAATACTACGCTACTACTCAGCATAAAAAGATAGTTGTACTTGAAACGGTATTTCTACTGTCTTTCACGAGTGAGAATATATCGGAAACCTTTAAAAATGCCGCTTAAGCGGCGTAAAAAACTCTTTAACCATAAAGGAGACCCACCTGTACTATAAAAAAACAATTTCCCAATTTTATTTGCGACCTAACCTTTCTCCTCCTAACCTTTCGACCGTTGTAAGTGACATTGAGGATTGTAGTGTGACAGTGTTAAAAAGATCGCAGACATGTGGAGGTTATCAGTGCAGATGCGTCGCCGCCGACGTAAATAATTCTATAAATAAGCATATAAATCCGGGATAATAATAAACGCTATCGAGGACAATAATAAAAATAAGAACATATTTATAAAACAAAGTGGGGTAGTTAAAACATTTATAACTCAAGAACGGAAGGATAGATTTTCATTAAATTTAGTATGGACGTAACTAATAACCTACTGGATTAGCACAACAATGGAGGGTAATATTTTTAGTGTTTCCCTTTTTCGGTTTTGGTGAATCGGTGTTCGGTTTTTTTTTTAAATGGCTAACACGCTTTTTTATTATTCTATAGCGGACAACAGAGCAGATGGGTTTCCTATATGCCAAGAGAACACCGCCGCCCATGAACAGCTTTGTTGCCGGCTATTTAAGCGGCACTTTTAAGGGTCTCCGATATCCTCACTCACTCTGCGAAACACAGTTTAAGTACCGTTTCACACTGAATATTCTATAAGCCCGGGTATCAATCACTTCGAACGAGCCGGTCCAATTAATGCGTCGTTAGTGCTCTTCCATGGATAAAAACAGTGCAAAATGTTTATTATCAAGGTTACTTTATTTTACAGTAACGGTAAAGGTTTTAAATAAGGAGTATATATAATGAAGAATGTTTTTGAAATAATGTATGTAACGATATTTTATGACAATTTTTATATTCAAATGTGTTCAAAAACCGCTCAAGAGCAAACTACCAGGCATAATATTGTCACCGCTAAGTTTTAGTCCAAACAGAAGGTGCAATTTTTTTCAAGTTTATGTGCTAATGTTAACGTTAACATAACACTTATTAATTTGTAGTCTAAAGAAGACAATGTGGGAGTGCCATGCTGAAGCATAAGTGGACGCATTAATTGGGCCGGCTCGTCCGAAGTAATACCACGGGCTCAGAGAATAATCAATGTTAAATGGTACTTGTACTGTGTTTCGCTGAGTGAGTGAGGATATCGGAGGCCCTTAAAAATGTCGTTCAAGTGACCTAAAAAGCCGGTAACAAAACCAATGCGCGGACTGTGGCGTGCTTGACCATGGGCGGCGGTGTTCTCTTACCATATAGAAGACCCACCTGCTCCATTATCCGCTATACTATAAAAAAGATATATACGTACTCTTTAGACCAGAAAATATTTATTCAAGAATCTTACATAAATTTGCATGATGGTTTTCACATCTACTTCCGATTAAATGAAATCACCTTGAATTTAAATAAGACTTAACAAATATTATTCGCGTATATAATTTGACTCTATTCTAACGTCCTAAATTATTAATATTATATCAGCGGTTAGTATTGCACAAATGCAAGACTTAGCAAGTCTTAGTCTTGCGCCAATACACCTGGTATTGGTCTTGGTCTTGTTATTGCGTTCCCAGTCTTGGTCTTGGTATAGCAGCAGGAGTCTTACAATTATTGCAATCATCTATTACTGATAACTATTATAGGTTATTACAGATATTACTATTACTGATATGACTATTTATTAAAGTTTACTTCAGATCTTATAAAAACCTATCAGAATAGGAACATTTTGAGCTTGAATTAGCTTAGCTATAGTAAAGACCAACCAGATTTATAAATGTCTAAAGATTTAATGAGAAATTCCAAAAATCACTGCCAAAACAAAAAAAGGAAAAAGAAAATACCTGCAAGACGCAAGAGTGTTGCAGGCTTAGTCTTGTTCTTTCTCTCTTGCTTTGCTAAATTTAGGCGGTCTTGGTCTTGCACAAGTGCAATTGGGGAAACACTATCAGCAATCTAAAGAAACATATTTAATCGAAGACATAGAACGTTGCAAAGGAAGAGAAAGCTGGTTCAGACTAGGAATTTGCATTATAAAATCATAATAACTCGTCATATAAGTCCATCACGCTCATCTTATTCAATAAAAACGATTTACTAAGAACACGTTAAGCTCAAAGCATGTAGTTCGATTGAAAAGCAACTTGCTTTAATAACGAGTTTTTATTACCATTACATGCTTCATACATGAGCTTTGTGGATATCAAAATTGTAGATTTCATTAATCAGCTCATAGAAAGACCTCTAAAGACAGCTGACATATCCAATGGCTTTTTATGTGTAGAAATTGCAATCTCAGACGCCGATATATGACAGAATTACTCAGCGTGCGGCGGTACTTATACTGTGTTTCGTGAGTGAGGATATCGGACGATACATCTCGGAACAAGTGGGTGTCATATATGCCAAAGAACGCCCCGTCAATGGACAATCGCGTCAATATCCGTGCTTGTGTTACCAGATTTAGTGCGTCAGCATATGCTTCAACATGGCTCTCGCAAGGATATTATCTTCCCAGAACGTTCGCCTATGAGGATTAATAAGATGAACGGAACCGGTGTCCAATGCACTGACGTCACCTCCCATAAGGAGTAGTTGAACAAACTGCTATAATCCATGAAGATTGAACAAAAACAATGTTTACAATGAATGTGGGCGTGTGTGGGTAGTCGTAAAGTGAGTCCTACGTAAGGAATAAACGTCTCATAATAATTGTTTGACTCATAGTGAAATAATATTCATGTTTCGTTATATTAACTAACGTTAAAACTGGCGGTGGTGCGGTCCCCAGTCTCAACAGAGTTTATACATTGTATTCAGTCTTTTCTTCTTTTTTTATTATATAGCGGACAATGGAGCAGCTGGGTCTCCTATATGGTAAAAGAATACTGCCGCCTATAGACAACCGCTCACTCACTCAGCGAAGCACAGTAGAGGCACCGTTTCAAGTACAACTACTATTTCACGCTGAGTTTTCTATTAGCCCTTGGTTTCACTTCGGACGAGCCGGCGCAATTAGTAAGTCCGCATACGCTTCAGCATGGCGTTCCCTAGTATGAAACAGCTATTGTAACAGCAAATATTTAATATTATATATTATTCCTGTACTATTTAGTATTTACTGTTAGTTTAAGGAAATAAAGCAGCTGGCGGTAACTAATTAAATTCTAACAATTCATTAATTGTTAGAATTAATAATTCAACGCAATTAATAATTTACCCGGTAAAGGTTTAGTCCCGATTTTGATGATTCGATCATTTCCACGAAATCAAAATGATAGAGACTAGGTTTGTACAAATTTATATTTTCCTGACCGCCACAAAAGTGGATATTATACAATTATCAATTATACCAAAAATTGTAGCGTATCCAAATTAAAGGTGCTATCTTATTAATAAAACATAATATCGACATAATAAACGAAAAAAAAATCGTTTTTGAATTCCAATACTAAGATTACTATTAAATAATAAACAACCAGTTAAGTCGTAATAAAACTGTCAACGGATAAAAAATAACTAAACCCACTTCTATTGGTTAAAAATTATATGCTCAGTCAATTTTTATATGGCAATTATCACATTAAATCAATCCAATAACAAATCATGAAATCAATTTATGAAGGAATGCTTAGAAAGAAACAGTGAGCATATAAAGAATGTTATACCACAAAAACAATGAATAAAGATAATTAACTTTTTACTTAATAATTTTTCTATTTTATACTCTGAAAATAGCTCCAAAGATAATGACTATTAGCCGTTGAACTCAATAACATTCAAGATAATTTCTATACAAATATCTTTTATTTAAATAAATGTTATGACATAAAATGGCATGTGATCAAGCCACGTGTTTCTTAATAATGTATCGAGGCATCGAGGTCACCTAACGCAATAAATTAATTATTGCAATATTTATACCGATAAGAAATGTTTATTCAGTATTAAATACTTGAATTTGTATAAAAAAACTAGTGTCCCGGTATTCGTTTCCCGGTACGCAACCTCTCCGGTCCAATTATGAGTTCCCAGCAATCTATGGGTCTGCTTAACCCAAAAAACAGATACACTATAAATATCTCTGTTTATGTCTTTATAATGTCTTTCGCCGGTTCTAAACTACCCTTAAAATTCAGCCAAATCAGCTCATCCGTTCTTGAGTTCTAAATAGTGTAACCAACACAACTTTCTTTTTTATATATAGAAGACGTTACGCGAACTCCATTTTAAACTTTCTCTGCGATCAACTTTCGATATTGAAATATGGTATTTTCTATTGAACATTGTACATAAAGTAAGATACTAGAGCAAATGGCATTTATTTCACATAGATGAAACCTTGGCTTCTTTTAGCCGTTTTGTCTTCTTTAATTCAAAAAGGTTTTTTCACCCGTGGGAGAGACTTGTTGAAGTGTAGCTGACACACCAGGGCTCACAGAATACTCAACGTGAACCGGTAGTTGTACTGTGTTTCGCTGAGTGAGTGAGGATATCGGAGATCTTTAAAAATGCCGCTTAAGTGGCGCGGTTGTTCATGGGCGGCGGTGTTCTCTTACCATATAGGAGACCCACCTGCTCCGTTGTCCGCTATATTAGAAAATAATAATAATAATTAGAAAATATGATTTAAAGAACGATGAGATGATGTTGCTCTGTAAAAACAATAGAAATAATATTTAAAGCCTTTACTTCAAGATCATAAGAATATATAAAAACAAGCCAAAACGTCATGTCTATGTCAAAACCATCAATGTCACTATCCGTCACAGACAAATTCAAAAGCAGTTATTCATATAAGCCTCCATAAGAGGAACTTTTGCAGGTCAATTTACAATAGTAAAGCTACCATTGGTTCGGAAGATATATCTCAACAAGAAGAAACAACAAGAAACTCATAGGGTTGCATTTTTTTAATCGCCAAACTTACAATAGTTGGTTTATTAATGTTTGCTGGTTTAAAAGGTACCAGATAGTGCTTTTGCAGAAGTTTTCATGCATCTTTGTCTTCTATGTATTGTTTTATGTTATAATAAGCTTTCTTAATTAAAATATTCTTACAAGATTCTTGAATTTACTTTCTGTAAGGTTAGTTATCTCTTTAAAAACTTTATTACATAAGCGAACACACTACCCAAGAAAGTCTTTTTACTTGATTTATACAAAGATACGCGACAAACAAGATAAATACACAATAAACTATAACAGAAACTCTAAATAGTTTTTATTTATAAATATATAAAAATAAAGATATATATGTACTAAGAATGGAATGTATTTATTTATTAACACATTACTTAATGCACATAAATATTAATTAGGATTCCAACTTGTACATGCGGTGTGATCTTGGTCAGTAATATAACAGGTTTATGATATGAATGATTAATGATTCTTCCAATTCATTGAACTTAATCTCATGGGCGTTTAGCGCCGATGTGAGACAATGTGATGCATGAATAATAAATGGGCCATCGACATAACGGTGAATTCATGCGTGACCGCATACCAGCTGTCATACGTACCACGAATTTCAATATCACATAAGTGAACGAAATTATTTTTGACAAATGTAACTGAGATCCATCTCATTCAGTCACGTTTCCAACAAATTTGTAGAGAAAAAGAGCCTTGGTGTTTCGATAGATATAAAAAAGTCATATTGATATAACGGGCTCAAGAATACCAGCGTGAAACAGTACTTGTACTGTGTTGCGATAAGTGAGGATCAGATGCTCTTTAAATTATACCGCAGAAGTAGTAGTGTTTTATAATCTGGTTGGTCTTTACTATGGCTATGCTACTTCAACCTCAAAATGTTTATATTCTGATAGGTTTTTCTAAGATCGGAGGTAAACTTTAATAAATAGCAATATTCTAATAGGTAATTGCTAGACTTGCAAGACTACAAGTCTGGGAGTGGAATTCTAAGACCAAGAACAATACCAGGTGTGTTGGCGCAAGAACAAGACTGGCTATGTCTCGTTTGTTCTTGCAAATTATTTCGGCAACACTAATCAAATATTCAATAATTACCTACCATTGCAAAAAGCATGCAGGTTTTAATCAAATGTATATTCCTAATGCTTTTTTATAAGTATGATTCAAAGTAATTCAGTGAAGTCGATTAACGTAATACAAGGCAGTGTATAATGTAATTAAATAACATGAATCATATATAACGCTATAGTTCATAATGTTCGCACTGAGTAAATATGATATGATATTACGTATATAATCAGGATATATATCGCCTAAGATAAGCGGTCCTTTGTCAAAGTACACTCCCAGCCCCAACGGAGCCGCATTGCCGGCATTTTTGGAATAGGTGCACACTTTTTTTCAAGATACCAAAGACGTTTTGGTATGGAAGTGGAGTGGTTGTCCGCGGCACAAATTCCTTAAAAACGTTCGTTCGAGTCGGCACAATTAGCGCGTCAGCATCATGGCTCTGCCGTGGTTAAGATTGGCCATTGTCAAGCACAGTACAGTTGATTCAGACCGAGGATCGAATTCGGTACTATTTAATTAATTAAGAACGATTTAAAATAAAATAAAAGCATACTAGAAGGAGGCTCAAGTAGGATAAGCGGTACACATATACACAGCTAGTCTGATTGAGATTTCCCAAGAATTATTCGGTTTTATTTAAATTGATTCTAATAATAACAAATGTAGATTGATTCAAACACATTGAAATGCATATATTTTATACAGTTTCATTTATTTGCTTTAGTTTTGGGTTGAACGATAGCCGAAAGAGTAAGCAGAACGTTATTATCTCTTTCCCACAGCTGACGCTACAAAAAATTGTAGTTAAAAACATCGTTTTAATATAAAAAAAATTAAGTATATGAATAAGATTAGGTTTAATTTATTTAAAACAATGACGTCGTTAAGAGATAAAAACTGTTGAAAATAGAAAAAATGTTTAACAAAAGCTTACATTGGGTACGCTCTCCAAATTTTTTGATGAGCCTTTTACATTATTAAAAATATAATAATTAACCTTATTGTAAATTATTGTAATTTATCTTTATTTCAAATAAATTATTTTTAATCATAAAAAAATATTGCAAAATTTTATATCTATATTATTGTTCTAGGCGTTATAGTGGCCGGGCGAGTGTCTTTACACTGTCGCACTCTGGTAAAATGATGAAGGATATGCTGATGCACAGATTAGGACGGCTTATCCGAAATAATACCAAGGGGTCACAGAACACACAGCGTGAAACAGTACTTGTAGTGTGTTTCACTGAGTAAGTGTGGATATCCGTGAGCCTTGGCGCTTTATCGTCGTAAAAACTAAAAAGCTTTGGCTTTATGGCACAGCAAGTGTAGAGGTTGGCGCGGTTGTCCATGGGCAGCGGTGTTCTTTTTCCATATAGGAGACCCACCTGCTCCGTTGTCCGCTAAACCATAAAAATGCATTTACTTGCAGTATTAAAAATTTTGTAAAGATATAATGAATGAGCATCGTACTAGTGTCACTTTCACTTTTGATACGCATTTTTAAAATGCGCCACCAAACTGGTTTTAACCAAACAGACTAATAAGTCAAAGATCATTTATGTTATTGATTAGGTTAACAGGCTTCTTCTATTTAATGTATCATTGATAATGTGAAATTCCTACATAATATACCCGTTTATATATAACGTTATACCTCCGACAGGTATTCATTGATGTCCAAGGGGAGGCCTATGTCCAGCAGTGGACGTCTTACGGCTGAAATCATGATGATGATGATACCCGTTTAAGCAGAAATACATGCAAAATGCATGGAGATCCGAAGGTAAGGCCTATGTCGAGCAGTGGACGTCCTACGGCTAAAATCATGAATTGATGATGATGAAGCAGAAATACACTGCAACATGTCTGAAGTGATTTTACCATAACATAAAATGTTACTGTACACAAAATGTACAAGAAAATTATCTTTTTTTTGTGTTTCGGATGTGTTTAAAAATTAAATCAAACCAGTTTTGCTCTGGTTATAGAATTTATATATTACCATACCAGCCACGTCTTATAATATCATATACAGAAATAGTTTTTGCAAACAATCAAGATCAAATGTTAGCTTCAATTATTAAACATAACATGTTTCTTGTACATATCAACAAGTTTGCTTATGAAATTCGTTATTCAATAATGTATTTATTCTTTCGTGTCGAAATTTATTAAATACTTCACGTAATATTGTTATAAATTTATAATTTTATTATAATAGCCACTTATGAGATGGACTAATTGTTAATTCCTATAGGTCTACAGTCTACCATTAAAAAACTTAAATAAAGTCTTTTTAGTACGTAAATATTCAAAATTCTTAATAGAGCCATAAATGTTAGCCAATCTCTGCGAAATTTTGGAAAAAACATGGAACAGTGAACTCAATTTATATGAGCTACGAATTATTAGTAATTCTACTAAGTCACTGTGGTTATGTAACAATTTGTATGTATAAACACATTTAATAAGCTAATATTACCTTAGGCTGAACTGGTAGTGGTTCGGGAACGTCTGAATCCCATTCGGAGCTTAGATCGTCACTGGACGCCTCTGTGAAATCATCGTTCCAGGGTACATCCAATAAAGCACTCTTCATCTGATCATATCCTGGTGACATTGTGGGTGGACCGTAACCAGGGGGTAATGGACTAGAGGATCTACAATCCTCACAGTTACACGGTTTGGGTCCAAAGCTTGTTTTAACCTCTTCATTGATGTCCACTTTGGAATTTCTCCGTGAGTCCCGTTTCCTTGCGGTTCTTGGTGACAGTCGGTTTGTACATTGCGGTGGTATGTAGTATCTGGTTGGCTCCGAGGCTCGCCTACCAGTATCTGGCGTTTCGATCTTCACGGGTGTGAGTAGGGACATTTTCTTCACAGCCTGTTGGCGTTCAGCCCCGTTGGGATCCTCCGATTCCATTGTATAGCGTATTACAGGGATAGCGAACGAGAAAGACTCGGGACACTCTGGCATGTTGATAACGTCACACACACAATGTCAACGACATTTTAAAGCGCGTTTATCACTGCAGTGTAATTCATTTTCGGTTGAAACACGAGCGACGGTCAGCCGCGAAGTGTGCCGACTGCGAAGCGTGCGCTTGCCGAACGCACGGAGCCGCTGACTTTTCGTAAACGTTTACACAAATAATTATGACCTCCGTTTGTTAAGTAGGTAAACGATTTGGAAACGATGGTGAAGTATGAAAAAATTATACAAATATATTATAAAATTGTTACATAAGCAAGGTCCTTACTGACGTAGTATGATAACAATTTCCCTATTGTTGTCGACATTACACCGTATTCAAATAAGCTACCTACTTACAATACTCGTAAATAGCAGTGATTTATCTTTTATTCTTTATACATGTAAATAAAATTAATAAAAAGCTCGCAATTTAGTAGTTATAGGTATAAGTAGTAAGCTTTTTATTCTATAGCGGATAATGGAGCAGGTGTGTCTCCTATGTGGTAAGAGAACACCGCCACCCAAGAAAAACCGCGCCACAGTGCGTGCATTGGTTGTGTTGCCGACTTTTTACGCAGCTTATGCGGCACTTTTAAGGGCCTCCGATATCCTCACTTATACTGCGAAACACAGTACAAATACCGTTTCACGCTGAGTATTCTGTGATTCCGTGGTATCACTTCAGACGAGCTGGCCCAATTAGTGCATCAGCATATGATTCAGCATGGCTCTTCCGCGAGTGAAAATTAGCTTAGTCTTATACTAGTTTGAAACTGACTGGTTTGAAGTTAATTAAGTAAACTCAATTATATACTAACATATAATGTTAGAAATACATCATTAATATAATTTTGATGGCATTTTAATTACGTATATATGTATAATAATTTATTTGTTTAATCTTGTTCTTACGACCTACATTTTAAAAATATTTTGCGTTTTATTTTTTAAAACTATAATTTTATAGTATTTAATCGCGTTCATGAAATAAATATAACTTAACGATAAACTAGATCAGTGATACTTTTTAAATTACGAACTGAAATGAACCAAATTCAAATCAAATGAAATATGCATTTAATGGAGAAAAAATTTTACCTCGAAATTCTTAGTTACGTAAGAACACTCCAATGCCAACCTCTTGCATTATAATTACGTATACAACGCATTTTAAAGATAAACTAGTACCTCACACCAGCCTCTTACGGATTTTTAAACATCAAATATAATAATTTTGATACACACACAAGCACGCTTTTTGGTGGGTATTTTTTTG
>DWCF01003892.1:0-18182 GCA_018230265.1 Delias oraia
ATGTCTTATTCTGATTATACAAAGTTTGACTAAAATACGTTCTGTATTTTCACGTGAAGGAATAAAAAACATCCATCTGAACAAACTTTCGTATTTATTAAGCACAAATAAGTAAAAAGCAGGAATAATTTCACTGTATTATCGTTTCTATAATTTTGAATTTGATTTACACTTCGGTCTATGTAACACATGGTTGGCTTTGCTAACACCAAAAATTAAAAAAATAGAAATAATTAAATTTCACGTTATTTCGTTTACTACAAAATAAATTTAATTTATACTTTATCCTCAATAAACGTGGTAATCATGCTATTGAATTGTAATTTATATGACACGGTTGTCGGTTTACCATGGTAGTGCCATCTATTGATTACTTACTCAATCCAGTCGAAAAGTATCAACATCTGTTAGAATATTTTGGAGTTAACAGATAATTGTGGCAATTTTTGCTATAAAATAAAATTGCAACTATAATGAAAGATCTAAGCTATCCTATCTCTCAAGTTGGACCAATCTGCATATTGTGTGAAAATTTGAAAGAAATCTGTTAAGCGGTTTAGGAGTCCATTGAGGACAAACATTGTGACACGAGATTTATATATATTAAGATGGATTATTTATAATCCAATCTATTACAGGATATTTTTGTGTAACGTCTTAATATAACGTTCCGCTTTTCTCGTCAGGGATCAAATGTAAACTTTGTTATTAGAAAAAGAATTGTCTGAGTTTTTAACTTAAATGAACTCATTTCCCCTGTTTTGTAATAATCATCGCGAATCCGTTTATGAATTATTAACGAATTTTTCGTTTGTAAGAAATTTATAACAAAAAACGGAACGAAAGAATGGCTTATTAAGTTTGCTCTCATCATAACAGTAAAGATATAAATTGCTTTTAAGATAATTTTGATGATATTATGATAATTTTCACTGTAAATTCAAAAAATAAGAAATAATGAAAATGAAATAACATATATTCCTTTGTTGTTTTATTGTATGTTATGGTAGGTTTCCAATTATTATAATCAATTTAAAATTAAATTATTATTTTATAAAAAAATAAGAGTTACTATAACAGTAAAGTAATAAGAATCGAAAATATTTTTTAATTAAACTTAAAAACTAACAAATAACTACTAAGTTCATAACAAATTACTCAAAATTAAAAAAAAAACCGTTTTGTTGATATATCTGAGAGTAAAAGATAAAGCCTTAAATGTATCTATTAATTTATAAAAAAAATAAAAAAAATCTTCATAATCTTAAAAATAAATAACTTAATAATTTAAAAACAACAAAGCAACAAAGAATTATAGAGAAAACAAGTTAAATTATAACATTCCACTTTACACGTCGGTTGCTGAAAACATAACACAGCATTAACGGATTAACTACAGAGATGATTGTGTAAATCAGGAAGCACAGTCGGATGCAATTAAAATGAAATAAATCCATTATTTTAATAGTTGCAACTCCCGCCGGCTCGTTACGAGCGATAAATAGCGTTGTGTAACGGCAGATTTGTCTCTTACGTCATTATCTTGAGCCTTAAATCTCGTTAAGCATCCGTCAGACTAAGGGACGCCGGGTACAGGCGAGTGCGAAATTTTTTTATATACAGACTAACGCCAAGTTTTTCATATGGTATAGCGGACAACCAAGCAGGGATCTCTTTTATGGAAGAAAACACTGTCACCCGTGAACAACCGCGTCATACTCCGGCACTATGATTGTATTGCGACATAATTTTAGGGGCCTCCGATATCCTCACTCATTCAGCGAAACACAGAAGAAGCACCGCTTCAAGTACAACTACCATGGTAGTATTCTGTGAGCCCGTGGTATCAATTTAGACGAGCTGGCCTAATCAATGCATTAGCATATACTTCATCAAGTATCGATTCACGATAAGTATTCTATGAGCTTTAATATTTAGATTGCGCAAACTAGCCTAAAAGATATTCGCTTTGAATTCTTATCATTTTATCATAAAGTTTTCTTAAAGATCCGACTTTTGAAGTCTAAAGAATACTTAATCCAAATACTTTATCTTTAGAGTAAAATGAGTTGTTCCGTCAAAGTTTATTTACAATTTTTCTTTTAAATTAAATGCTTCAATATTAGATTTTAAATCTAAATGAAATAAGAAAGGTATTAGCGTAACACGTGAAACTGAAAAATCTCAATGATTTTTGGTTAAAATAAACAAACATGAAATAAGTAGCTTAGCGTTTTAGATTATGTAAAATAACAGTTAGTATCTCTAAATTTCATTTCCAGTCATGGTGTTGGGTATTTTCGTTTTTATTTAACATAAAACTACATTACTACGTTCGTTTTTATCTGTAACTAAATATTACAGGTACAATCACTTTCCACATAAATCATAATAATGTTCCGTAAGCAAAAGAACAGCATTTAAAGGTATAATTTTTAATTATTTCTACATTCATACACCATCATCATTCTACCCGTAGAGGGTCGACAGCTGGACATAGGCCTCCCCTTCGGACTACCATGCATACCTGTCAGAAGCGAACTGCAACCAACTACTTCCGGCGACCTTTATATTGTCGTCTGTCCGACATGTGGGTGGGCATTTATTACTATCAAAATATCATCTTTGACATCTGTCAAATGATTTCGAGCGTCTTTGCACAGATTTGAAATTTGACTCAACAAATAAAGAGCTGTCGCCAACTAATCATCAAGCTGCATAAAGCCAGAGACTCAAAGTAGTGAATATTCATAAATTAGTTGTAAAAATCATCACAACAACAACAGACAATATGCGCTACAATTGAATAAAAAAACTTATGTAAATTAAGATTTTACTCGTCTTTAAAGATATTATATCAAAAGCATTTGTTCACGTGCCTGTAAAATGGCGATTCGAGGCGTCAACGCGTGAAATGACGACGCATTTTACACGACCATAAAATGTCAGTCGAGAGTCCGGTGAATTCATATTTTTAATTTACGTAAATTAAGGAAAAGTCAGATTTATACGGAATTTCAGGCTTTTATGTAACGTATCAATTAAGATAGTAAAGAAATATTTAAAGTAAGGTTGATTCAGTTCATTTTCAATTATATATCATTAATGTTAATTTCTTCGGAACCTTTGAGTTTTTAATTAATTAAACAATTAAAATATCGTATATTCTGTGTTTTAATTCAATAAATATGAACGTATATTGAACGCTACGAGCTACATAGCATTAAGCTACGAGCTACGTAGCATTATGCTACGAGCTACGTTGCATTATGCTACGAGCATTTATATATATATATATATATAAATCTATTAACATGTTTTTATTAAGTATCATCATCAGCCCATCATTATTAAGTATAGTAATAAATAATTCATTATATTAGAAAGAAATAGAGAAGAAACCATTTACCTATACAACGCATATGCACATCCTGAAAACCAGCTTAGTACCGGATGTGTGGCTGGTCTTTTACAGTACAGTATTTCTTTTTAAAAACTGTAAACTGCATGCAAATTTTTCTGCTGTAAAAACTATTTTTTTATGAAATAACTTGGAAAATATAAAGCAATTAAATTAATTTGTAAACAAGACTGTTCTCTAAATACTTCAAAAATGTCCACTTAGTTTATTTTAAAAAAAACTTACCGTTAAGAGTGCTGTAATTATGAGAAATGTAGTATTTTTTGATTAAATCTAAAAGTATGAGTTAGTTTTTATTTTGAGTTAATTCATTTTATGAAATAATTTAAGTCCATCTTGATTAAAATTAATTTACAAATGGAAAAAATTCGGCAAATTAGTTTATTTATATTAAATGGCATTAAATTAAATTTATTTTATGGAGACAACCTTATAAATTATATTATCACTCTAATATAAGTATGTAATAAATACCATGTACATGACAATAACAGTGCATAAATATTATAATTTACCATTATAGAAAGAGCTTTGATTAGCGGGCAACGGAGTAGGTGGATCTCTATGGTAAGAGATCACTGGTATCAAAGAACTGTGCTATCTATGCTTTGATTATGTTGCCGGCTTTTTACTCAATTTCAAATGTATATTTCCACTCACTCAGCGAAACATAGTAAGTAGAATAATTGCTGTCGCTGGTATTCTGAGAGCCTGTAGTATTAATTCGCACAAGCCGATTCAATTAGCGCATTAGAATTTCTCTATCACGAGTAAGACAGTGTTAAGACAAGCCACGGTTAAGCCCTTCCAAAGACAGAATAATTTTTTCAATATTATATTATTTTATCACTTCTTAAAAATCCTAAAAGGAAGATATGAACTCGATTTGCCTTTTTTTCGTGGTGTTACACCTTTTAGTCTTCAGTTACGAACCCATTTTGGTAAAAAAGGTAGCAAACAAAAGGGTCTCGCTAGGAATCGAGCAAATTTTTATGATGAATAGTTTTCAGGATACTGAAAGTATAGTTTCAATCTCTTATCCGATGATCGCGTTAAATTCACGCACCTGCGTGTTCCTTTATGGCTCATAGCTCAATGAAATATGGAGCTTCATCGACAGACTAGATGTTTTACGATATAGTATTCAATTCTTAACAATTTTCTTAACAAATATTATCAACATAAATTGTTAAGAAAAGATAACAATTTTAAACAAAAGCAGTTAGTTTTATTGTTTAAATATATCAAATTATTTATAGTCGAACTATTAAATAGATAATTCAATTTTTTTTTTACTTTTTAGAATTTGTACCTTGAATGATGTTATGAAATACAACGTAGAACATTTATTTGTAACTAAGTTCAGAGCATGAAAATATTTGAAATTATTTCTTTCCAAATAAAATAAGGACCTAAATTTCACTCTCACTTTTTCACTCTCTACTTAAGCTAAAACAATTTTTTACCTAAAAATAAAGAAACTTAGTAAAGTAGATTTAGTAATTAATTTATTATACGTTTTTATCCCTCTTTATCGCCATGACGTTCTAAGATAACATCATTCAAAACAACATGTCATTTCATTAATAGACAGTGACAGCGCTTAACGTGGCCAAGTTCAAATTAAGAAATACTCATTTCTTTACTTGTTATGTTCTCGTGTGTTATTATGTAAAAAAATATAATTTTCTTTAATTTGAATTTTTCCGCGTATAAATCAATTATCAGACCTGCAGCGACAGTAGCATTCAGTGGCAGTGAAGGAAAACTTAAGTTGTCTGTTAAATAAAGGTGTTGTTATGGGGCAGAAAACGTATAAAGATATCTAATCATTGTAACGAGAGAACATAATTTATATATATAGTCTATAATCTAATGAATACGAAGCAACAATTTGTTATATAATAGGAATTACGTTAATGAAAAGCAATCTGCGCGTAAAGGAACAGGTACTGTATTATTAATTGTAATTATTTAGTAACGACACGTGAGCAACGCTAAGATTAGCTCGTTTGTAGCGCATTTAACAATACAACAGAACGGAATTGTGAAGTCATATTTATGTTTTTTAATTAAATACGTAATAACGAGAAATACTAAACGTTCTGATTAATGACTGATAACTGAAGATTTTTATTAAGTTTTATGCAAAGATTTTATAGGAAAAACAGTCCTCCGCCCACGGACACTCCCAGCCTTTGCGGTTGCCGTTTGCTAGTGTGTTGCCGAACTTTTAAGTATAGCAACGTTTTTCGGGATAGGTAGAATTGTTACAGTTGATTTATACTGTTAGAGAAAAGAAGATATTTATTATTATTATATAACATTTTATTACTAGAAAAAAAATTAACTTAAAATGTTTGTGTCTTAGTGAAATCTAAAAACCCAAAACATGTGATCCTAGGTGACTTAAAATAAATTTAATTTCCTAAGATAATGAAGCTTGTACCAGCCCTATGCAAACTTATTCAAATTCATGATACTATTACAAAGATATCAAACGATAGAGATGGGGTAAAACCTGAGGATTTCCTCTCGAATTTTTCACGAGTGATGTCTGATAGACCCTCTTTTACGCCCGGAGAGCCTTTTGTTTGGGGTCCGTGAATCTATCGTCATTTCTCGGTCAATTAGTTAGAACAATTGCGATGACGCTGCGGTTCTAAGAATGAATCTGAGAATAACGTCCCAACTTTGAGTCTCGTAGCTAAGTAGTTTTTTAAGCCTACAAGGTAAAAAGTAGATAGATAGTAAAAAGTAGTAGGTTTAAATCCCAGTTTGAACAAAAAAAATATACTTTACTCGGTATTTGACAGAGCTTGACAGTGGCCAGGCAAGTGTCTTAACACAACGCAACGGTGGGAGAGCCTTATTGAAGCATATGCTGGAAACTAATTGGCCCGGTTCGTCCGAAGTGATAATGAAATGCTATTTATAGTGCGTTTCGTTGACTACAAGTATTGTTTCACGCATCAGCTAGGCAATTTCACAATTCAGACTATAAGAAGACCTCGCCCGGCCGCTGTAAGGCCGTAAACTTTATTCAGAACCGGATTTCAACCCCACACCTCTGACTTCCTGGTAGCTTCCAACGCCGCTCAGTCAAAGTACTTATTTTGCTTTGGGAAAGGAAATGATTCTGTCAAATGAAAATATTTTTATAAGAAATTTTATTGGATTATTGGATAAATTATTTATGTGTAATCCGTGTCATAATGAAGATTATGATAATTAGAAATTAATTCATGTATTGACAATAATGATTTAATTATCATGTAATCTCTGTAATTGTGAAGCAATTAGTCAAGATTATACTGTTATAAAGCGCCATAGTTGAGGCGGAACAGGCGGAAATGCAAGTATCTTACAGTAAATAAGGTTTCAAGATGGTATAGCAGACAAAAGAGCAGGTCTCCTAGATGAGAAAACACAGTCGGTTACAGATAACCGCGCTACGTCCTTTTTCTTTCTTTTTTTGAAAAAGATATTTGCTGCCTGCCATACAGCCATCACAGCTTCACACCGTCTTTTGGGGCGAGCCATAGGCTCACTGTGAATTTGATTTTGAGCCGCGACTAGCGCGAGTACGTCTCCTGCGAGACACGAACCTCCGCTTAGGCCGTCGCTGGATTATAGGCCGTCTGAACAACCTGTCACGGGGGTGAGTCTGGGGACGTAGCTACGTCCTCGCCTCCGTATCCAGCGGAGGCGGTTGTTGTCGCGCTCCCTACACAGAACCCTACCATCTGAGTTTATGTTATTACCCTCTCGGGAGGCTATCAGCTTGTTGTTAGCTATTGTGATAAGATCATCCGGATCGTGTAATAAGTCCCTTGGTCTCCGTTTATATTTAGTGGTCAGGCGAGGAGTGTAATTGGCGCTGTGGCGCAAGAGTCGATTAGGATGGTGGCGCCGTACCGTAGTGCCGTTTCACGCTGAGTATTCTGTGAGGCCGTGGTATCACTTCGGACGAGCCCATGAGAACTGACTCTATAAATAATGTAAACCTTTTTTAGATACTAACAGTAACTAACAGTTTTATAATATTCTATACTTTTTTATTATCATTTGAGTATGTATTTACTGTATTTATTGTTCATATTTCTTTAACAATTTGGCATCAGTGGATAACAAATAGTTAAATAAATATCGTTATGATTTACAGTTGACAATTATAATTACTTTAACTGTCAATCATAGCAACCACCTTAGATTTTGCGTATTCGCGTTTAAAATCTTTCTAAGATATTATAATCTTAGCTAGGAAATATTTCATTAACATAACGTTACTTAAAATTGTACTTGAAAACGGTGCCTCTACTGTGTTTCGCTAAATGAGCCCTTAAAAAATGCCGCTTAAGTGGCGTAAAAAGCCGACAACAAACCATTGCGCGGATTGTGGTGCGGATGTCCATGGGTGGCGGTATTCTCTTACCATATAGGAGCCCCACCTGCTACGTTGTCCGCTATATTATAAAAAAATATTTTTATAAAATTAGTAAAAGTGTTTTATATAAAAAATATATGTGCAAACTTTCGGTAAACTAAGGAAGAAACTAACAAAGTAAGGCAATGAATCCATTTGTTCGGAAAGTTAATTGTTAAGAAAACACGGGCCCATTCATTAGTATATCAGCGCGCAAGGACGACCCTAGTTAAGAGCCTGCTAATAAGGCTAGGGTGACGATCTCTTGGAAATATTAAAGGATCAACTGTAGTCTTCTATTAAATTATTCATTTAATAATTAATTAAAATTATAATATTTTACAGTTTCATCGCTTTCACCTCGATTTTTTTCGCTCTACAACTGAGCGTTTTTTAATGCATTTTATGCCGCGGATCTCCTCTCTGCACAGTGCTCTCTCAGCTACCAGCAGGGGTATTTACAAACCAATACGACTTGGGAACCTTCCAGCCGCGGCTTTGCAAGGGCTAGGGGTGTCTATGGGCGAAGACCCATGCCCATCTCATAGGGCCTCTTACCTTAGGTGAGCCTCCTCATCATTTGCCACCGTTCATATAAAAAAAAATATATATTTAATTATTTAGACAGGAAATTGACAGACTCAAAATAAGTAAAGATAATAGTATTAAGAGTTATCAGAAAATATTCTAATTATGTATGAAATGAATACACTAAATAATTACTACTGTAGGTTTTTGAGCAATCATGCAACCCATTAATCCATCTGACATACCAACAAGTGGCATTGTGACCAACTATTCAGTATTTGATACTATTTAAATCCAGACCCTTAGAAGAACTATACTGATGTATATCCTGATGCACTAATTCTGCCAGCTCGTCTGAAGTGATACCATGGACTCCAAAAATACTTAGCGTAAAAAGTTACTTGCACTGTGTATCACTGAGTAATAATATCAGATGCTCAGCAATACGACCAAAGCGCGGTCTGTGTCGTGGTTGTTCTTGGGCGGCCGTGTTACCTTACCATATAAATCATAAAGATAATGTCATCATAAAGACCTTAACTATCCCTAATAGGTTGGCAACGCACTCGCAAACCAACAGGAGCCGGGAATAGCTTTGGGCGAAGAGCCGCTTATCTTCATAAAAAATATCTCAAAATATTCAAAAGAATGCCCACTCTATCCACTATTCATTAGCCTCTACCCGCAAGCAGGGACATATCGTATTATGTTTCGAATGAGCAACGTCATAAGGTTGCCCATTTAATGAGACCGCACACACTCGCCCACTTCTCACCCACATACTATATATATTTTTGTCGTGGTATAACAAACAAGGAACAAGTGGGTCTCCTATTAAGTAAAAGAACACCGCCGCCCACATCCGCGTCACAGATCGCGTTTTGGTAGTTCGCTGGCTTTTCACGGCACTATCGTGGTATAATGTAAAGGGCCTCCGATAAGTTCACTCACTTGCCAGTGGTACCGGACGAGCCGGTCCAATTAGCGCATATGGTTTACATGGCTCTGGCATATAAAACACTTGCCCGGCCACTGTCAAGCCCTTTCAGAGACACAATAAAATATGCTAGAATTGTTTGGATTCTTACACGATACTCTTCGCTTTATAACTCTAATATTTAGCTACGAGGATCTAGAAACTAATGAAGATCTTATAAACTAAAGTAACGGAATCTTCATGAACACTCCCGTAAAGAACTTTACCGGGCTTAACTTATTTATTCTAATGTTGTGTGTTTATATTAACATTAGGAACTGCGTTTTAACATCCCAAGTAGGATTATTGCTTAAAAGCTTTAGTTTTTTGTAATTATACTAGTCTAGTATTGTGGTTTATTCATATTGTTTATTTATACCCGTGGGGGAGCCATACTGAAGCATATGCGGTCGCACTAAATGGGCCGTCTCATCAAGTGATACCACGGGCTCACAGAATGCTCAAAGTGAAACGGTACTTGTATTGTGTTTCGCAGAGTGAGTGAGGATATCGGAGGCCTTTTAAAATGTACTTATAATCATCTTTACCAAAAAAACTTAATATCATGCCGCTTAAGAGGCGTAAAAAGCCGGTAACGTAACAAATGCGCGGACTGTGGCGCGGTTGCCATAGGCGGCGGTGTTCTCTTACCATATAGGAGACCTGCTCCGTTGTCCGCTATACTATATAAAAAATATTATAGTTCTACTTCGCTTGTTGCTTATCGTAAAAACGTCGACGGTATCCTTCAAATGAGTTCTTGAACGAGAACGTCGCTTGGGATTTCGACGTTAATACCTCCAGTTCCTACAACACAAAAGTTTATTGAGAATACATAGCGTGGAACTGAACCTGAGTTTCTTGATTGTACTTGGAATTGGGAGGGTTCGAATTTTGTGTCTGTGTACCATGTCACACTGGTACCCCTTGGTCGTTCATTGGTGTGCTTCGGTAAAACAAAGATTCTTTAATAAACGTATGTTAAATAAAAAGTGGGGTTTTTTCGCCTTAATCACCACGCTTGGCAGGCAGGTTGGTGATCGCAGAACATCTCCTGTACTCGGAAGGGCGCTGCTGCTCACCCTCCAGTGACGTGTCCGTAAGTCGCCTCTTACGACATCTCATTAGGAAGACTGGGAGTGGTACTATTCTAATCTGGTAACCACACGAATTAAGGGCACTGAGAGACTAAAGTTAAGAAAAATACTTGGATTCACACATACTAAATATATTAATAAACATATTATGTTGATTAATAATTACATAAAATGTTTTTTTTTGTTTGTGGTGCATCTTTAAAATTTCCTTTTTTCAGATGTACTTTGAATACAAAAACCTTTGCGGAAGACTGTTATGGGGCGCTACAACTAGTATTTTGGGTAAGCACCCCATCGCCTATGAGCCTCTTCACCATAATACGTAAACCTTTATGTAACGGTACAATCTTGAAAAATTATACCCATGATGGGATTATGAAGTTACAGCTTTGTTCTTGATTGAATCGGCTGATAAAATAAAATCTTTAAATAAAAATCTTAGTAACACGTCATATTATTGCAAGAAATAAAATTTGTTCAAATATGAAGACCTTCATTCATACAATATGTATAACTTATCCTTATTTTCATTTCAGTTAATGCAGATTCGCACTATTGGCTTCGGGCATAAAAGATAAGGCGTATCATTTTCCCAGGCATAAAATTTTTAAAAAGGTTATACAAGGAACATTTCTATAAATTATTCCATATTTTTAATACAACTTATAGGCGTTGACATATAAATCTTTATTTAAAAATTAATTGTAAAGGCTCACCTTCGTGTAATTAAATTAATTAAAAAAAATTGAATCGTACAACGTTTGCACGAAGGGCGGTCGCGAATTTCCACATCAATAAATAATGTTATTTGTGTTTGTTTCACTGAAAATATGTTTCCTGTTTAGTGGTACTTTCACAACGGTCGGAATTTTGTTTATTTACAATTTTTTTTATTTTGCAAAATATTTAACTTAAAAAGTTGAATTTTTCTACAATAAAATACTTAATATAAAATTATTTTTTCATTAAGAAATTAAAATTTATATTTATGACTTCAGCAATTGTGATTTTATAGATTTTTAAATATTGTCACTACACAAAAATAAACAGGAGCTCTTAAAGGACACGTACAGAATGTAATCATCACTTCGTAATAAAAAAATCAAAAGCAATAGGCCATAAAAGGCCACACAAAAGGCCAGCACCAACCAAATCGTGGATTGCCACGTGTTAATGGCGATAATCTCATTAATCAAACTTGTCCGTTAATATAACAAAAAAGATTACCAGTTAATATTTCATCATGATCATCCTTTCAGCTGTAAGACGTCCATTGCTGGACTTAGGCCTTACCCTGGATTAGATTATTTAATATATATATATTATGGATATATATGTATATATATAATATAGATCATAGGTATTCATGGAGGTCAAAGTGGGCGTAAATATTTAAAACGTGTTTATTACTCAAACCAGTCTATGTGTATCGGCTGTAATATGTTTGAAAGAAAATGTTCCAGAACAATAATCTGTGGCGGGTGACATACTGTCAATAGAAACATGCTTCACGAGTCACACAAAAAATGCCTTACAGATAAACAGTCCTGAGTATCGAAGGAATTTATTCAGGAAGGTGACATTTGTGCAACAGCTAAGAATCTATATTTATGTAAAGAAATTAATATTTCTTAATTTGAAATTTACTACTTAGCAGTGTCAATGCCTTTAAAAAATGTCATATTGTTATTTGAAGGCTGTGTGATCTTAACTTGTCAATTCGTTCTAAAGAGAGAAATAAACTTATGTTAGAAATAATATTTAAATTATTTTTAGAATAATTCATAGAAGAATAAACTTTAATATCGTCACGTTGTTAACAGGTTTGTATTAATTTATTTGTATGTAATCCAGAAATGTAAGATATTGCAATATGTTAATAATAAATAAATTCTTTGTTAACAAAGAAACAAGATTATTAAATTAAAGTTCTTATACATATAAAAATAAATTGAGGTTGAATAAATAATTGAGAATGGCCGATATAACTATTTTTAATCATTAAATATTTATGAGACATAGCGAAACTTTTTACATTAGTAAACCGTAAGAAAAGTAAAAAATAAATAAAGCAAAGTAATGCTTTTTTATTCTACAGCAATCAACAGCGACAACCACGTGACAATCCACGTTTTGATTGTGTTGACGGCTTTTCTACGCCGCTTTAACAGCCAAATTAGTGGGTCAGCATATACTTCAGGTCTTCCACGGTGAGAAATTTTATTTACCCATACAAATTATTTGTATATTAATTATTTAATTTTTTAATTATTAACATGATTATTTTATAATTTAGTCTTATTAATTTTGTTCAGCTTAAGTTTTCAAGGATTTAACACAAGTTTATGTAGATACAAAATTCTTCTGAAAATCGAGGCTAATTTATAAGACCATTATTATAATTTATTTTTATTTATAAATAATCACTTAATATAAATCTAACGTGGGACTAACATTCAAATATGTACACTTCTAAAAACCATGCAAAAAAAATCCATAATACATATAAGTATTGTTAACATTAAATGTTTGACATCCAAAAACCACTCTTTCTTTCTTTTTAATAAACTTATCAAAGTCCAAACGTGATTTGGTCTAACCAACTCATTTCTGTTTTATTTATCATCATCATCATTTCAGCCGTAAGATGTCCACTGCTGGACATAGGCCTCCCCCTTGGACTTCTATGAATAGCCATTTGGGGGATGTTTGTCGTAATATATATTTTTTATTTATACTGTATTAAATTCTAGTATTTTCCCATTACTAATATTATCTAAATTTATAGAGCAGATATAAATGGTCACAACGCACAGTGATAGGGAAATAGTTTCCGAGATAAGGGTTTTAAAGTTAACAAACTTTTGAGCTTTATTATATTAGTAAGTACAAATTATACAAAATAGTTTCCACACTAGAAATATAAACAAATAGTCTTAAATTATTTCCCACAAAATGGTGGACCAAAATGGCTGAACTAGATTAATGTGGAAATTCTAGACCCCTGTTTTAGCTACTCAATCATTCTAAATTAGATTTGCGAAGGCCTCAGGAAAATTATGATAAAATATAATATTCTAGATTTATTAGAAACATGCGAACGTAATTCTAACCTTTGTGATACGGTTGACAAGATCATTTTCAAATTTGTAATTTTACAATCAAGGATATTCTTAAAAATATTTTATAAATCTTTTTTATAGTATAGCGGACAATGGAGTAAGTGAGTCTCCTATATGGTAAGAGAATAACGCCGCCCATCGACAATGGCGCCACTGTCCGCAGTTTATTTGTGTTACAGGCTTTTTACGCCGCTTAAGCGGCATGATTTTAAGGGTCTTCGATATCCTCACTCCCTCAGCGTAATAAAATACGAGTACCGTTTCACGCTGAGTATTATGTGAGCCCGTGGTACATTTCAGGCGATCCGGCCTAGTTAGTGCGTTAGGATATGCTTCCCCATGGCTTTCACACGAGTGCGACAATATTAACACACTTGTCCGGCCACTGTCAAGCCCTTCCAGGGATTCGAACCCGATACCTCTCGCTTGATGGTACGCTTGTAAAATAACTTAGCTACCAGGTTCTCAGAAACCTTTAAAAGAGACTGCCTATGAAAATAATATGGAGACTCCGACCCATGCCTATAATTGCGTTAACACTATCATGTTATTACCTTAATTTGATTGGTCGTGTAATGATCTACTTAGTTTTAGTAATAATTACTGTCCACCTTGTTACTTGAAATAAACAAATCACCTGCTAATCATTGGTTGATGTACAAAGTGGAGGCAAAGATTAATAATTGAAGTCTACTTTTTACATTCATCAGTGTGAAACGGAACTTCTACTGTGACTCTCTCAGCTCTGAGTGCTCTGAGTGATTGAGAATGTCTGAGGGCCTTTAAATACCGCTTAAACCTCGTAAAAAGCCGGCAACACGAACAAAGAAAGGTCTGTGGCTCGGTTGACCACCATGGTTGGCGGCATTTCCTTACCATATAGGACCCACCTATTCCGTTGTTCGCAATACCATAACAAAATGTTTAATTAAAAAAGGTCATGTATAAGCAAATATATGTAAAGTGTTATGAATCTTTGTGTGTGGCGTTACGCATTACTTTTATTGAATAAAGCAATCTTTATATCGTCAACGGGATGATTCTACACCCGTTCCAACCAAAGAACAGACAAGAATCTTTAGGAAGGTCAAATCTATTTAATCATATTTTATGTTCTAAAAATTTTCAGTTTGGATTCAGGCTTTGGTTTTAGTCTTCCTGTTTTCAGGTTGTATGTATGAAGTTTTATAAACTAAACATCTGTTTTTATGATAACCATAGTAAATTAATTCCATAAAAAAGAAAACCATCTGAATATTTATTCTTTGAACGCAATTTTCTAATTGAGATAACTATATCAAACAACACCTAATACTAATTAACTTCGTTATTTATGGGGATTGAACAAGAATCGGTATCGAATGTCGATAGACGTCTTTTGTTTTTCTTTTCTATTTTTTTATTAGAATAACATATCGGAAAATGAGGCTTGCGGGTAAGAGATCACCCAAAGAAAAATGCTGCGCGTAGGGCTTTAGGTTGTGTTGTCAGCTTTTTACGTTACTCAAGCGGAGAACGAAACTAGTTTGGTCTCCGTTAACCTCACTTTCTCAGCGAAACGCAATGCGTGTTTATTTCAAAATAATTATTTGCGAACATAAAATTAAATAAAAACAAATGAATTATTTAAATAAGTTAATAACTGCATTTAAGATTTAATAAAATTATCAAGTTTATTAAATTATAGAAGATATAGTTAATTTTTACGGAAACGGTAATAAACGAGCAGAAGGCTCTCCTGGGATAAGCGGTCTTCCACCTATTTACATCCCTAGCCCTTGCAGGACGGGGCGCGTTGCCGGCTTTTATGGGATAGGTGCTCTTTTTTTGAAGGTCCCTGAGTCGTATTGATTTAGAAATACCTCTGGAGGATGGTTACTACACAAGGTGGTTGTGCGTGGTACTAAATACCTTAAAAATGCTCAATTGTAGAACGACAAACATGGAATTGGTAATTTTGATTGTATGAACACAAATATATTGAGTCAAAACTGTATCAGCATCCCGTATCTTCCCTTGGGTGGTTTTTCTTTTTTATATTAATATATAATTCTGATCCTAATGTAATCTAGTATTTTTTTATAATAACTTCACAAGATGGCACACTGATGTTATAAAATAAGCTCACTCTAATATAAAACATGAATAAAAAGATTTCAGCCTCCTAAAGGTGCCTGCCTGATCTTTATTAGGATTAGAGGCGTTGAGTCGGAACAAGTGTAGATTAAAACTTTTTTGTCGATTCAATGTAACTTTTTAGTTCTACTGAATAAAGAATTTTTGACTTTGATTTTGAGATGATACGGATGAAAAACTGTATTCTGCCTCGATGTTCAATAATAAAATTTAGCTTCAGGTGTAGCTTAAACAGCTCCTCAGAACATTTTCCGTGATAAATGCGATACTTCAAAGTCAATATAAATCTTTATTTTTTTGTTATATTGCCATTTAAATTAATATAAGCCACCAGCCTTTTTCAAATTAAGCAAATAATATCGCCTAATACTACGCCATTATATTCGCACAGTGAAAATGTTTAATGGCTCGATATTATTGACCTTATGAAGTTAATAATCAAGTCATTCCGCATAATCTAAGGCCCGAGTAATAATCCTATGAGCCTAGGTCGCCTTTCGGCCTAGATAGCGCCATTATTGCGTTCAGACAAATACTTGCTGTTCACTTTAATGCGATAACTTTGTGGGTTATTTAGGTCGACACTTCAACACATCCTGAGAGCCGCTATTTCAATTTGTTTACACACGAAAATACAGCTCGTTGCATTTTACTAACTTTATTGACTGTTTCTCGTGATTAGATGATTTCGTAAAAAAATTGAGAGCTAATAGCATAGCGAAGTTGTTTAATATAATAGTTTAATATAAAATGAAGCTACTATGAAGCGATAGGTATCAGGTTCGAATCCCGGTATGGACAATTATAAATTATCATTTAATTTATAATTATTTTTGGAAGGGTTTGACAGTGTCCGATAAAAAGTCCGACATACACGGAGAAAGTCGTGCTGAAGCATATGCAGACGCACTAATTGGGCCTACTTATCCGAAGTGATGCCACGGGCTCACAGAATAATCATCGTGAAATAGTAGTTGTATTTGAAACGATGCTTCTACTGTGTTTCGTGTGATGAATGAGTGAGTATATCGGAGCGTCTTCAAAATTCCGATTAAGTGGCGTAAAAAGCCAGCAACACAACTAATGCGCGGATTATAGCGCGGTTGTTTATGGGCGGGGATATTCTTTTACCAAATAAGAGACTCATCTGCTCCGTTATGAGCCATATTATAAAAAAATAATAAAAAATGTTCAGAAGTCCTCCTAATGCATAGTATAATACTAACATGATATTTCGTTCACGCACAGTGACAGCCCTAGTGTGGTCAAGTTCGTATTAAAAAATACTATTTCTTTTACACATGTATCGATAAATTGCCTTACCAACACTGCTAGTTAATTATTAACAAGTTAACGCCGTTATAACACGTTGTTCGACATACATCGTTACACAGACAAAATGTTACGAGACCTATTGAAAAAGCTCGAAAGTCCCGACCGTCCGTTGCTCGGTCCGAATTTCAAGGCTCTCTCATTTTGGGGCTTAATATTACCAAAGAACTCTTATAAGAGAACTTTTTATCTGACCATGCATTTACTTGTCACAGTTTTCACAGCCACTGAATACATTGACATATGGTTCGTGAAAAGCGATATAGATCTGTTGTTGAATAATGTCAAAATTACGCTGTTAGCAACCGTAAGTGTTGTTAAAGTGACAACGTTTTTAGCATGGCAGAAATATTGGTTGCGTATAATTGATTACGTCACAAAGTCCGACTTAGCTCAACGGAGCAGCGACGATAAGGAATCTCTCATCGGGAACTATACGAGATATAGTCGCAAAATAACATATTTCTATTGGTTTTTAATGTATACAACTGTTCTTATCGTCATGGTCCAGCCGGTTTTGAAGCACATAGCATCATCATCATACAGGGTTAATGTGAGAAACGGAACGGAAATGTATATCCAAGTTGTAAGTTCATGGGTGCCGTTTAATAAGAACACAATATACGGACATATAGCTGCCTCGTTCTATCAAAGCTACGCAGCGATTTACGGAGGCGGATGGATAACGTCGTTCGACTCCAATGCGATTGTTATCATGGTTTTTTTCAAAGCCGAATTAGATATGCTGAGGATGGATTGTTCGCATATTTTCGGGAAAGGAGAATTGATAGATGATAGAGAAGCGATGCGCAGATTGAAGAATTGTCATCAACGACATTTGGCTTTGATGGAGTAAGTCTTGTTCAAATTTTTCTTGAAGTCTAAATCATATATTAGATATCTTTACAAGATGCTTTCGTTAATGTTATATTGACGTATAAATTATTAAAATATTTTTAAAGAAGAGTGAAAAGTTAGTTTAGCATGCATTCATCCAATAAACCTACCTGATATCTAATTTGAAAAACGAATTTTTAATATATACAAGATGGACAAAATACCGAATAAAAAAAGTTTAAGCGGCGAAAAAAGTCGGCAACACAACCAAAGCGAGGACTGTAGCGCGGATGTCTATGAGCAGGGC
>DWCF01003893.1:0-18170 GCA_018230265.1 Delias oraia
AACTTATTGTTTGCAACTGTTATGCGATCGTCCGGATCGTTTAATATGTGTAGTGGCCGTCGGTGCGACGGGCACTTCTGTTTCAATGGGGACGCGAAATATTTCACGCTGTCGCGTATCAACTGATTAGGGTGCGACTTGGCCTTGTCGTAGTACCGCTCAGTCGCCCGCTTCATCCATTGGGCTATGGTCGGGATCTCCAGATTGAAATGCAGGTAAATTCTTACGAGTATAATATATCAATATTGAGACTGTTTTTTATAGTATAGCAGTTCCAAGCAGTTTCAAGTACAACTACCGTTTCACACAGAGTATTCTGTGAATACCAGTCACATGAATTTTTACTAAAACAACGATTCAATCGATAGAAATACCTGGATTAGGCCGCATACAAATGAAAGATCCTGAATAGCAGTAACAGCGTCCTCTGTAGGCCTGGTAGGCTGGTGCGGAGTGGGAGTAATGAGCCAAACGAGATGAACACGGAGCTCGGGGTACGCACGCAACCTTACACGACACTTGAAGCGACGCCTCACAAACACAAAGATCCGTGCACTCGGCCAGCTCTGCTGAACGGTATAACTGGAAAAATAATGTGTCCACTTTAGTCAAGTATAGTAGAATAGTTCTGTAGCAACAGGGTCTTCTGCTACTGGCTTGACCTGGCAGTGGGTAGTGACTACTGGCGTAAGAGCGAGACGTCCTACACTGCTACTGTTTAAACCCGCCGGTAACGGTGTATTGCATGTTATATATAGATATTGCTACTATTTAAATAATTAACTTTTATTTCGAGATCTGCGTTTCATTGAATACTCCGAAGCTATACTGCAACTAAAGTTCCTATAGTGACGCCCAAATATGATACGCACGCAATCATTACTTACAGTTATAAAAACTATTTTTTAATAAAAAAATCGAAGATTAAATGAGCAGGAGGCAAGGATATGTGGTCCACCATCCGTGGACTCCACTAGCAACTAGGCTACAGCTCAGGTGCGTTGCCGGCCCTTCCTAGGTATTCACTTTTCGAGTTTCGTATTGGTTTTGGAAATATCTCTGCAGGCAGATAGTTTCAGCGAGTGTAGTGCTCGACACAAAATGCTTTAAAATCGCAAACATAGGACCGACGAATATTATTTTAATACGAATGAAACTTGCCTATCATAAACGTATCTTAGTTTAAAGAGGTAATTTTAGTTTTTAAAGTTTTATCTTGAAAGAATTTGATTCTTTTACATTAAAATAAAATATATATATATTTAATTCAATAGCGGAAAAGGGAGCAGGTGGGTCTTCTATATGATACGAGAACACCGCCGCCCATGAACAACCGCGCCACAGTCCGTGTATTGGTTGTGTTGCCGGCTTTCACCACCGCTTAATCGGCATTTTTAATCACTAACTCTGCGAAAAAACAGTACAAGGACCAGTTCACGCTGAGTATTCTATGAACCTGTGATATCACTTCGGAAGAGCCGGGCCAATTTGTTCAATCTTATGAAATGATCAGATATGTTTCTTTCTACCTAATATTGTATACACACCCGCCTAGTTTCACCCATCCGAATAATTTGTTCCTTATCATCGCTCGCCGGTTTCTTAACTACGCAATATCTGGCCGGCTCCAGCGTTGTCGGTTTAGGTGTCGTAGTGGTAGTGGTTGTGGTGGTTGTCGTCGTCGTTGTTGTTGTAGTTGTTGATGTGGATGTTGTGGAGGTCACAGTGGGCTCGGATATTTGAGAGATTTCATTCGGTCCAAGCGTTTGCTCTGACATAGTTGTTATCTGGCTTGGCTCTTCGCGAGATTTCTGAAATTTGGATAAAAATGCTATCTTTTTATAAAATCCTTTGAAAACTATAAATATTAATATCGTACAGGGGTTATTTTAGTACGGTATAGCGGGCGGAAAAGAGATCACAGCCACTCATGGATAGCCCCACCACAATCAGCGCCTTGTGTGTATTGCCTGCTTTATACGCCGTATAACGGTATAACTTCAAAAGCCTCCGATTACCTCTTTTTAATCTAAGAAATTGTTTCATGCTGGAATTCTGTGATCTCGTATTACTATACACGAGGTGGCTAAATTAAACCACGGGCCTAACACCCAGCCACTGTCCATCTGTTCCAAACACCTTAATAAAATATAAATTAAATTATAAATTTTTATTCGAACGGGGATTGAACTAGATACTACGCGCTTGTGGTGTGTGTGTGGCTTATAACACCAGTTAGCTACGAGGTTATTAAAAAGCAAGCAGGACTAGTTCTAGCATTATTACAGCCTTACCAACAAACACTATTATATAAGATAGAATATTATGTGAAGTATATATAGTATATTGAATGAAGACTATTTACCTGTAGAACCTCAGGTTTAGGTACTCGTTCCGAAGAGGCATGCTGCGTGGTGTGGCGATGGTGATGGGTGGTAGTGCGATGGTGAATTGCTGGCTCGGGAGCTACCGTTATGTATCTAATTCCATTGTCGAACGGCGTTGTTGTCAGCAGGGGACCATAAGTTTTCACGTGGTAGTCACTTTGCGATTCAACTGTAAAATTTATTAAAAGCTTTTATATGTCGGAGAAGGACTCTTCGGATATCACAAAAAGCCCCTACAAAAACTAAATACAATTATAAGTTGTTTTAGACCCAGAATTGAACAAGATAAATATTGCGCCACAATAGCCTACAAGAATGCTTACACGCGGATCTATATTTTTTTATACTAAAGAATGAAGAATCGAGGAGGCAGTGTTTCAGCATTGAGAAAATGGATTCGATATTGATTCAGAACCATTAGATTGCCTTAAGTTCATTGTGGTAAGTGTACCAGCGCTTTGTACAAGCTTTAGGACTACTATCAGTATGGCTTATTTGACTCATTGTATAGCTTTTGCAGACATAATTGAAAAAGCAGGAAAAGTCTTTTATAAGAAATAAATATCATTGAAGTTGTCCATTATGGAGTTTATTTTTAATTATTGTAACCTACAGATATCTTCGCTATTATGTACTGAAAGAAAGTAAGAAATAATCTCTTACCGACGCAGGGATTAAGCCATAGCAGTCTCTGCCAGCCGAGGCAGTCATACAGTTGGGCGAAGTCAGTGCCACGACATGCGCAGGCGGCTCTGAGCTGCGTACCCAGAACGGCGACAACAGCAGCTCGACAGGCAGCTGGAGAACCAGCACAACCCTGGGTCACAGCGTCTACTGCACACCATTGCTCGTAGTTCTCCAGGCGGATTCTGAAAATGAAATTATTTTTAACTTCCTATACAATTACATAACTTTAATAATTTTTGTACAATTTACTTATTTTTGATCCC
The DNA here is from genome assembly GCA_018230265.1 of Delias oraia. Taxonomy (NCBI): domain Eukaryota; kingdom Metazoa; phylum Arthropoda; class Insecta; order Lepidoptera; family Pieridae; genus Delias; species Delias oraia. The sequence continues at coordinate 3,338 of DWCF01003893.1, forward strand.
AAAAATTCACGGTAGGAAGGAGGGCTCCTGGAGATTTTATCATACAGGTTTCGAACCTAGTACAGACTCCAACTCTGTCATAAGTTTTGACATGTTTTGGGAAATTTGTTAGTATATTGAAATTAAATATTTTTATTCAACATATAAATACAAAAATGTTGCTTGTTGAACATCAAAATAAGTCTACCATCGGTTTTAACTAAACCCACTGAGAAAAACCGGCGAAAGAAATTCAATGGGTGTAATTTTTGGGTTCTGTAAGATACTTATAAGAAAATTATTACAATTATTACAAATTAAATTTGCTCTGAGAATGCCTGATATAAATACCTTATTCCCAAGGTGTGATTTCATTTACAAAATCACTAATATTTTATCATATGTATATATTGTACGCTTTATCACACAAATATCACTTAACAGTTTTTTAAAATCTATTTACTACTAATAAATACTTCTAATACTATTTTACTGGAATCTATTTAATTTAATAGATTTTGGAGGTTTTCTGGGATCATATAAATTACAACATTAATTACAATCTGCGAAATGTATTGAGATGGTATGTACTGTCAAGCCACTTAATTCTTTAAATTTATCAGTATAATAGAAATACGCTCAAAGATAGCAAACTCGTAATACGCGTATAAATCTTAAGAGAAGATATTGATTAATTATAAGGCTTAAAAGTTTTAAAAAACAGTAATCGGGGAAGTTAAGAGAGCAAATATTAACAAACCTAAACGGATTGATTCTAGTAATTTATAAATAAAAAATGGTTTTATGAATATGAATAAAAATTCCTTGTAAATTATAATAAAAATATAATTTTATAAATGAAAACAATTTACGATGATTAAAACAAACAAAGTGTAACGATTAAATAACAGAGATGGTATCGGGACGAAATTCAATATTCATTTTCACTGTATTTTAAATTTGATTGATTTATTGGTCGGTTATTTGTATACACTTATTATATATGACCATTTACAGTGTATGTGGGCTGATAAGGATGGATTTGATAATAATACTATATAAATGTCTTCAATGCAAAGGCTTTGATTTAGCTGGACTATCATAATGCAAGATTTTCATGAATACTTCTTGATCATTCAGAGACAATTCCTAAACCCTTAAAATTCTTAGTTATAAATTGGCAATTTGGGTAACGTACCGCAAATCCTTGCCAGCCAGATAAATGCTCGAATAATGTCGTATCAAAATCTTTTTATCCCCGCTATGTCACGGTTTATGTATTTAGTACCTAAACACAAGAGCAAACCTAATCATCTCCAAAACAGTGATTACAGGAGATTCTTTAAAATATAAAAAAAATAATGTATAAAATCACAGTGTAATACTTTATTCAATTGGTAAACGAAATAGCTGTAGAGTATACAAACAAGCTCTGTTCTCTGAGAAAGGAGAACAGAATAAAATTCGTACGAACGCTACACGTATTGCAGCACTATTAAATTATCCTTTGGCAAATTGTCAACGAGCAACCTAATGAAAGGTACCAAATTGCTTTAAAAACGTTTTATTTAGCTTCGTTATATAAACGCGTGTAATCACTATTAAGGATGAGATTTGCGATTTTTAACTAGTTTCTAATATTTGTATGCGTAAATTACAAAGCTCTTACAGCTTTAGTTTTACCTAATAACATTTTAAAATAAAAAATTATAAATATATATTGTTTATTCCTATTTGGGATGGAATATGGTAATTTTTAACTTGATTATGATCTATGTGTGCTAAAAAATAGGTAACATTTCAAATATCTACTTCTTAATACTGTTAAATTAATATTAAGTTAATTTATCTACCGTTAAAACTACCATTTTCATCTTAGAGGAATTAAATTCGTACAAATAATTTTAAAAAAAAGTTATAAATATTGTAATTTTATATTACTTCTCTATAATTGTTAATAATTATAATATATTAAAACAAAACTTCCATAATAACCTTAAAATTATTGAATATTCATATCAAATATTTTCTTATATTCCTAAAGTATTCATAAATGAATAACGTAAAAGTTAAATGAATACTTGAAAATCAATGCTAACGAAATACCCCGTTATAAAGTAAAAGATATATCGTATCGTTAATTCACAGCGAAATTTCACAGTGACAAATTGAACGCGTCCTATTCAATTTGGCGAATTCGCACGGTCAATCGAGCCGGGTAACATGCTTATTGGATATAGCTTTCAGAATATATACCATTACCCCTGATTGCATTCGTGCTAGCTGTATGACAAATCTATTCGCAATACTTGGAACGCTAAACAAAATTATCTGCTGTTTTGTTTACACCAACAATCATATGGGATGGCGGACAACGGAACAGGTGGGTTTCCTATCTGCTAAGAGAACAATCACCACGGGCAACCGCGCCACAGTCAGCTATTTACTAAGCGGAATTTTTAAGGGCCTTTGAAATCCTCACTCACTCAGTGAAACACAGTAGAAGTGCCGTTTCAAGTACAACTACCAGTCGACGCTGAGTTTTTGTGATTAAATATTATATGAGTGACATATATACTTTAAGTATGTCGAAATACATAATTGTGTGTTTTGTTGCGTAGTATGTTCGACTTTGGAAGGGTTATATAGAAAATTACCCGTGGGAGAGCCATGCTGAAGCATATGCTGACGCACAAATTGGGCCTGCTCGTCCGAAGTGATACCACTGCCGCAAAGAATACTCAGCGTGAAACGGTACTTGTCCTGTGTTTGGTAGAGGAAGTGAGCCAGCCACAACCTATGCGCGGACTGTGGGGCGGTTGTTCATGGGCGGCAGTGGAGACCCACCTGCTGCGTTGTCCAATATACTATTAAAAAAATTGTAAACAACATCGAAACATCTTTTTATTGCTTTTATAAATTCGTTTTACTTTAAATAAAAATAAATAAATTTGGTAATACATAGTCATATAATATACTATTTTTAATTATACATAGTGGAAAATGTGGCAGGTGGGTTCTCTGACGGTAAAAAATTATCGCCCCACATATTCGGAGATGTTTTTCATGTTGCTTAAGCCGTATTACTTAGAGGACCTAGTCTGGTATTTCTATTGATTCAGCGAAACACAGTACAAGTACTGTTTCACTCTGGTATCCTGTGAGCTCATATACTTCAACATGGCTCTTCCACGGGTAAAGAAAAATAAATGCAATATTTACTAGATAAATGTTTACTTGTAAAAAAAATGTTACAAGATTTCTAAGCTCGATGCTACCATATTCTATATTACAGTAATTTCTTTATTAATTCAAGTCTAAAATAAAATTATAGAAGAAAAATAGAACAGTTTTATGCCTGCATTGCCAGTGAAAATCCTTGATAATCTATTCTCGCTGATATAAATCAACCGCTGTGATTTAGAGACCTAAATTTAGTGACCTAGAAAATTGACTTAGGCCATCGCTGCTATCGAACCGATTATGTATACTTTATTTTAAACATCATCTTTATTTTTAACATAAGGCTTATCTTTTTTATGATATAGCGGACAATGGAGCAGGTGAGTAAGGTGAGAATAATTCCGCGAATTGTGTTGCCGACTTTTTACACCACTTAATCATTTTTTTAAGGGCCACCGATATTCTCACTCACTCAGTGAAACAGAATAGAAGCACCGTGTGCGTGTAAATGTAACAAACAACCATCCATACTTACATTCCCTTATAATATTAGGTAGTACAAGTATCGCAGCGGGTGGGCGTCTTTGGGGGAGGCCTATGTCCAGCAGTGGATTTAGATGGGCTGATGATGATGATGATTAGGTAGTATATAATGCTCACCTGCATTCGGGTTCTTCGCGACAGGTATGAGCGAGGATATGGCAGGCCGGTAGAGACGAGCCGACGGGCGGTCGCTGGGCGCAAGACGGATGGAGCCGCTCCTGAGCGTTCATGCATGAGTCCTCTTTGTTGTCCGTTTTCCTAAAAACATTGTGTATACTAAAACTTTGAAAATTTTATAGGATTGTGGATGCATCAAATGGAATGACGACAACGTTGATTACTAGTGAAGACTCGTCTCCGTAGAAAGCGATATTGTATTAGGAATAGAGATGGCCCTTTTGAACAAGAATTGTACTGTCAGAATTTTTTTTAATAAATGACATTTCATGCTGATTTTATTTGACTTTTTAGGGCTAAGTATGAATTTTCTTATTCACCGTCGCATATGAAACTTAATTTTTTTTTCAATTAATTTCAATAAAACCCTAAATTGTTAAACCTCGTTAGATAAATATGTGATGGAACGTAGATATTTTAAAACACATCTGTCGAACAACTGTCATAGTATTTTTTAGATATCCCTTAGAAAAAAAAAACTTTTAATTTTTTTTCTTAACTTTCTCTCTACTACGGTCTATTTAATTAACTTATGCACTATTTTAATAATTGACGTGATAAAACATTTTATTACAAGTATAAAAATGGCATAATAATAAGAAACAAAATAGAAATAAATAAATTTAGTAGCCTATGATTTTCAATAAAAAAATTCATAATGAAATAAATCAAAAACGATGGGTACTCCATACCCTTAACGGAGGCATGACTTTTCCTGTAAACCTGTATAAATATATAGAACAAGTAGACATGTACGCCATCATGAGTAAAGAAATAACTATGTACATATTAATTCCTATAACCAACTATAATTTGTTAATATGATACTATATTTTACAAAATAGATATAAATAGTAATAAAATATATAAAATATATATAAATCTAATATTAGTTATTTTTTAACATAAGCTCTTCGCCCATGGAAACCTGCTGGGTAGCCATATTATATTTGTATTTTTTAGAATACATGTAAGTATTATCTGAATAATACTATTTAATAGTTTTGGCTTAGAGAACTCTGGTCTCTAGGCGAAGTGAAGTTCTTAAGCTTATCCCTCCAAGTCAATACAGCTTTAATAATATTAATCAAGAAGTTATTCAATCACATTGTTTGACCACTCAGTTTGCCAATAATACAAACTTCAGCCAACTTAAGGGTAAATGTCGGTTCAATTTAATTGGTATTCTTAAGGAAATCATGAGGAGAACACTCGGAACTAATTGAAATTGCAGTATAAGTTTACATATGAATTCTAAATTCAACCATTCGTTAAATAAATAATAAATAATTTTAATCATTCAAGTCCTGTAGTAAATCTTAAAATTTATTGTAAGTAAATAAGAATACCACAAAATATTTAACATGTGATTTTTTTAAAAATAGGATTCTAGTTTCATTTCAGTCTATTACTGTCTGTATTACAAAACTGTTGTACTGTATTGATAATGTAAAATAGTTAGGTTAAGAGTTGGACAAATTTTCACGAAATTTTATTTTGTAATAGCTGTATGGACTAACATTGAAAGTTTTGTCCGACTGCAAAAGTTGAGAGTAATGGTTTTAGTGTGTTTTTTGAGTTTGTCATTTTTAAGGATTGCTTAAGGTTATTTGGACCCGGTACATGGCGTACAAGATAAGTCCTGGGCCCATTATTTTAGAATATAGGTTTAAACAGATTATTAATAGATCTTACTTGCAAAGGCAGAATGCAATCTCAGTATTCCAATGCATTCCAGGCTTACGATAAAAATGCCTCAGAGCGCCCATACAGCCTTCTCTATCGCAGTCGGTTGAATGACATTTCTGGAGAACCGGAGTCAGGGCTGCCACGCACTCAGTGTCCTTAATACAGGTATCTAAGGCAGTGTGGCAAGTGGATTGAAGCGCCGCCTGATCGTCACCTGCTTTACCGTTTTCCTTTCCAATTCTCTCTGTTGGTACATTACTTAGTTTAGAAGGAACACCTGCGTAGCTCCTACCACGTATATAATATAAAATACCGTACAATAGCGTATAAAAGTGTGTTTAAAACCTATTTTGTCTCTATTCGTTAGTGTGAATAAACATTTTATCTGTGTGCTGTGCCATACATGTAATAATCGGGAGAAATTATAAAGTCAAAATATATTATATAAACGTATAGGTAACAAAAATTGGGTCCGGTGATACAAATTATATAAATATAATATAGTGTTCAAACATTACTACATGCGATAGGAAGTATTATATAAAAATCATTTGTAAATTGGTGAAATCATGAACTCGTGTAACATGAGTTGCCCATGATCTCGTGATAAACTTTTTGGTTGCAAGCAAAACTCGATATACCATGCTAATATTGTGTTGCTGTTGGTTTTAATACCTTTCACCTTACCGAGCTTATGATTAAAGGAGATTTATCCATGATACTAGAATCATTGCAAAGCTTTGCGAAGGTATATAAAAAGCTCTATTAATTCGGTTGAACTTGGGCTGTATCGATTTTTGATGGTTCTACGCAAAGCTTCACGTCTGAATCTAACTTAAATCTACTAGGCGGTTAGGTTCAGGGTTGGTGGCAATGAGATGAGGTCCTGTGCCAGTCCGTGTCGATGATGTTCTAACTGTACAAACTCCGCTAATGTCGATACGATATCTATGGTTAAGTATTTGTAAGTGTACCTCATTGTAATCATAACAGTACCATCTCCTTATACTAGTCTACGTCTCTATCAGTGAGCGTAATACATACGGTTTTCATCGATATATCCTGGTCCGTAGACTGTCTTGGTGGCGTATAGCGGGTCCTCGCTCCCCCCGGGCTCATGGTGCCACCGATGGTAATGCCCATGCGGTTTGTAGTGCGGGCTCGCGTACCGGTGTACGTGGTTCATAATTTTGTCCGGGGCGATAAGGTTGCCATCTTGCGTAATCGACATACCGCCAATCCATGACGTCACGCCTGTCGCGTTCCGATTCGCGGTTCGGCCGTCCGACATCAGCTTTACTGGAATTGAATCCGACTCGCTTAGCTGAGACAAGCGACGACCGAGCCATACCGCGAGACTAGTGACTAAGGCGGTCGCGTAGGGCCGGTCGGAAATATATATTAACCCTACTAAATGAAAAACGACAAACAAACAACGATATCCAAAACGTATGATACAGGACAAAAATCATAACCACGAACGTTTAAATTTAGGTATATCAATTAGCAAAGCTCGATACGACTTTATAGAACTGTCGTCAAAGCAAATCTATGCCGCGCAGTAACCATAGAGATCGTAGAAATAGGAGATGCAGACATGCAGCATGCTGATACACTAGGTCTGGAAACACAAATTAGACCCTCGAGGCGGACGCGTTAATTGGATTAATTGGCTCATTCCCCCTCGTTGAAGATCTAAAGCGGTTTAAAAATTAAGGAGTAGAGGAAAATAGCAGTACAGCATGCGGGCATAAAGTAGGAGCGAATCGAAATTCTTCACGGGCGCAAAGATATTCCACTACGTTCGGTGATTCTCGAGGTGATAATGCAGATTGAATTTCATGTACGGGATGACGAACAAATCTCATTCGGTAAACCTCTTCTAAGTAACAGTGATTGAAATAATTACCTTTGACAATGTTCGTGACAACTTAGCCTATATGACGTGTCGACGTGACCAGACCTCACTAGAATCTAGACAATCGGTACGAGCACTCTATCCGTCTGTACACCTAAGCTTTGCAGAATGGGTCGACCGGTGGACTGCGGTGGTTGAGTTGCGCTCCTACCTTACGAAGCATAGCGAAGCGTGCGGTGCAAGAGGCGACGGAATCCGATAGACACATAGAGAGAGGTGCGGCGGCGGTTTACCGTGACGGGGCCGAGGGGGGCGCGGGGAGAGGAGGGCGGCGCGGAGCAGGCTGGCGGCGGCGGCGCGCGTCATCAGCCGGGTGCCGTTCTCGGTGAGGAGCAGGATGGTACCGTCTGGAGCCGCGTAGCGCGTCAGCGGCGGCGCCCTAGCTGCCGGCTTGCGCGGCTCGAACAGCGCCCGCACCGCCGGCGGGCAACCGCCCCATGCCGCCGCTGCCCCACAACCACATTACCAACAACCACGGCCCGCCCCCGTGCCGGACCGCACTCGGAATACACTTAACGGATCGTGCGCAAGAGCTTTCGTTCGATTCATGATTCCCTTAAGAGTATTCGCGTGGAAGGTTAGACAAGAGTAAGTACGCCGCCCCGACAATGCTCTATCAGTAGCAGGCGCGGACGATCACCGAAGGCCGAAGGTGTGAAGCCAAGAGTTGAGGTAACTGCGGGCATTTGTACGGTGTGTGAGGTCAGGAGTACGCTAAAAACAAGCTCAGTGTCCGTGAAACAAAAAGTTATACAGCCTTGTGTAGTAAATTAGTGATCTAACTTTATTCCTAGGCCTAGCATCTAACAGTGTGGAAATTAATAGGCAGATAAAGTAAAGTAAACATTAACGTAATAAAAGGGTACGAAACAAAACTAATATAACAGGTTGACAACTATTTTGTTGGAGTCTAGAACTCTCGAAGCGTTAGGTGAGTGTTTATGTCTGCGGTTTGTTTTTAGTTTTCACTGCTTGTTTCTAAATGCGAAATAACGGCACACAATAATGCACATGTGTATCATTCTGTTCAGTTTCATCGTATCTGAGTCTGGGGAACCCACAAGACAGGGGGGTCACAATTTGATGGGACAATTCATTCCTTGTATGTGTTTCGAGTTACATGTGTGGTTACCTAAGCATTGCCATTATATTAACACTTAAAGCTATATATAACTTTCCATTTTGAGTAAGATAATATTTTCGGAAGATTTATTAATCATTGAAATCTTTTCACAACAAAAATCGAGCGGGATGACATGCGATTCGCAGATTTCAAGCAAATATTTGCGCTATCAAATATATTTATAGCGTATTTTTGTACCTTATTTATGCTGTAACAACTTTAGACTGTAGATAAATAACTTTTTCATACATAAAATATAATATTTTCAATTTAAACAGTAAGATATTTTGATATACTTTCAGGATTCAAAATCTGGACTTCAGACTAAACGCACACATCTGCTAAGTATATATTAACTACTTGTACTCGTAAATAAGGTATAAGGTATTTCAAGTTTTAAATTTTGTAAACTAAGTGAAGGAAAGAAACAACCGAAGGAGGAAAGAATAAATTAATTTCAAAATACAAATATACGAGTAAATAGATGTATCATTTTTAAATTGGATTTTCCAACCAAAGATGATTTCAAGGGGTCAGTGCGACAAATTGACATTTCATACGTAAATACCTAATATTTGGATTGTATATAATATTGTAGTCTAAACTAAGATATCCAAAGAATAACAACTAAGAATAATAACTAAGAACACTTCTTTCAACTCCTCTTTTTACAGGAAAGAAGAGTTACTTCGGCATAGGACGTAGCAAGCGTGGTCATGGGCTAAACCTGTTCTATGAACTCTTATAACCCCAATCAGAGGGTCGAAATCGGTGTCAAAGTATTCTTCAAAAGATTTACTTCTGTACCGACCTCAAAGTGCCCTCGACACAAAGGGGCCCTGAATGGATTTCCGTGCCATTGTTTCTTTTGTATGGGTTCTTGATTTTTAGATTATTCGAATTGATGTTATGGGCTTAGAGTAATTGATTAGGTATTCGGTTTATGAAACGCAAAAATAATTTCATTTTAAATTCCTTTGTAGACATTTGGGGGAGAATAAAGTAAATTTGTTTTGAACCCATCAGTATATAAAGTAAGATAATATTTGTAATTGTTTGGAATGTACCCGTACAAACGATTGTCTGATTCTGAATGATATTTTTAAAATTTCAAAATTTTATTAGCGAGATAATTATATAAAAAAATGAATGAAAGAAAATGAGCAAAAATTTTATTATAAACAAATACAAAATAAGCTTGTTAAGTTTCTTGACTGTATTTGTTCAACTTTTATGAATCATGTAATCTTAGTACATATGTATTATATATTCTTTTCAATGTATTAAAAAATATTATGGAAACGGAGAACGTGGGTCTCCTCCATGGTAAAAGATCACCACCACTAATTAACAACCTCACTACAATGTACGCCACTTAAGCGGTATAATTTCAGTGGCCTCCGATATCCTAACTCACTCAGCGAAATGTTTTATGCTTGTATTCTGTGAGCCTGTGGTATCACTTTGGACAAGCCAGCATAATTAGTGCGTCAGTATATGCTTCAGCATGGTTCACTCAAAGGTAATACAATGTTAAGACACTCCCAGCCACTGTCAAGCCCTTTCAAGGACCGAATCAATTATAAATTAAATTATATAAAGTTTTATTCGGACTGATCGAATTTGCTTCGTGGGAGCTTGGTGGTCTTATGTGAAGTTATAACTTTAAATTATATTGTAGTAGTTTCTGACTTAAAAGTTGCCACTCTTAGAACACAATGCTATTCATGTTACATCATACGTGGGAAAAACTACAGTTGTTGGAAAATTACTTTCGCCTTTACTTCGGAAAATATCTGCACCTGAATTGAAAAATGTATCCAACATTCTATACGGAATAAAACATCTCCAATTGCATTTATATAATATATATCTTTATGAAATAGAAATGATTTATATTTTTTGTTTTGATAGTCACAAAAATAAATTTAACTAATACGAACTATAAATATTTAAATTAAAGAAGAAAAAGAAAATCATAATAAGAAGTAAGAAGAATATCTTTAATCTATAGCGGACAACGGAGCAGGTATCCTATACGGTAAGAGAACACCGCATTGCAGTCCGGCATTGGTTGTGTTGCTGGCTTTTGAGGATAGTTAGGATATCTGAGGCCATTAAATGCGCGGACTGTGGCGCAGTTGTCCGTGAGCGGCGGGGTTCTCTACCATATAGGAGATCCACCTTCTCCGTTGTCCAATATACTAAAAAAATATCGAACACTGAATATTTTTATAAGCATATTTGTAAAAACCGGGATTTGAACTCAATACCACTCGCTTCTTGATAGATTTATAAAACCATTTAGCTACGAGGTACCGATTTAAATCAAGTGTAATTAAAAATTTCACGATTAAATCAAAAACACGACATTTTTATCAATTATTTTTAAAAACATTTATTTATAATATCATGTTCTAATAATATATTTCTTAATAGCATGCTTGTCCGTAATAAAAACCAGTAATTATATTATAAAAAACATTTAATTTAAAAATACACATTGTGTTTCTATTTCCTCAAGAGCGAACTTCGTTTTCAATTTCAAAGATTTACCGCAGATTTAAAATTACAACTCGTATTTATATTCGAGGTAAGCCAACTAATCCTGCCCTCGGATTTCAGTTTCACAAATCGACCTCGCCTGAGTAATGCTCTCTTCGTAGGTCTAAAGATTAGCAGCATATGAGATTCATTATAACAACCTATAAACATACGTTGCAGCTACTACGTAGCAAACCTTATTTCACAGGCCATATAAAAACATTATTAAAATAATTTAGCATTTATTTTACAGAGAAAAATCAGCGAAACCATCTGATTTTTTATGGTATAGCGGACAACAGAGCAGTTTATGTCCTAAATGGTAAGAAAACACGGCTGCCCATGAACAACCGCGCAAATGTCCGCGCATTGGGTGTGTTGCTTGATTTTTACGCCGCTTAAGCGGCATTCTAAAGACCTCCATTATTCTCACTCACTCAGCAAAACACAGTAGATATATGTACTTCAAAATGGCTCTGCCACGGGTGGCAGTAGCAAGATGGCGGGTGTGTGGCCGGCTTTTAAGGAATGTGTACGCTCTTTTCTTGAAGGTCCCCAAGTCGTATTGGTTTAGAAATACCCCTGCTGGCAGCTGATTCCACAGAGTGGTGGTGCGCGGCACAAAATGCCTTAAATAACGCTCTGTTGTGGAAAACCAAACATCGAGATGAAAGCGATTAAACTTTTCAGTTTGCCTGAATATTTGATGGTGAAATTCAGCAGCAGGTATCAATCCAAACTGCTCCTCCGAACATTCCCCGTGATAGATGCAGTAGAAGATGCTGAGTGAAGCAACATCTCTACCCAATGCCAGAGTCAAGCCGATCGGAAAGGATCTGGTTTGGTTTGCGAATGAATTATGACATTTTAAAAATAATATTACATGAAATCGATACAGCCAGTATAACTATGTTGTAACTCTTGAAACACAAATATTATTTCTCGCTAATATTCTATGAGTTCAACGGTATTTTTAATTTTATTAATACATGATAAATACACAGCGTGACAACCGTGTGCAAGTACAGACTTGCACTGTGTTTTGCTGAGTGAGTGAGGATATCGGAGGACCTTAAAAATGCCGCTTGAGTAGCGTAAAAAGCCGGCAACATAATCAATGCGTGGACTGTGGCACGGTTGTCTATGGGCGGCAGTGTTCTCTTACCATATAGGAGACACACCTGCTCTGTTGTTCGCTATTCTATAAAAAAGATGTACACAATGCAATATAACAAACAAAGGCAAGCCATCGATTTATGGAATTAAATGACTTCGTCTAGATTGAAAGTTGAAGCCGCCGGCGAGAAATCGACCACTCCGGATTAATACTTCCCTTGGGCGTAGATAGGGTTACCGACTTTTATAAATTCAAGAAAATAAAACTTACGCAGACTTGAGACGCTTTACTTGAAGCAATCTCTTAAATTATTTGCAGTACTACTAATATCTTCTATAACTCTTTACCTGACACTAACTGTATGTGTTCCATAAATAACAAGAAACACCTCAAAGATTTTATTAAGTGTGGGCGAGCCATGCTGAAGCATGTGGTGTCGCTATAAGTGGGCCGGCTCGTCCGAGCTTTTACCATGGGCTCACAGAATACTCAGCGTAAAACGGTACTTGTACTTTGTTTCGTTGAGTGAGTGAAGATATCGGAGTCCCTAAAAATGCTGCTTAAGTGTCGTAAAAAGCCGTAAACACAACCACGCGCGGACTGTGGCGTGTTGTTGTGTGAATGTGTTTCCGGCCAAAGTAATAAAACAACACTTAGATACTATTGAATCATCATAATTTATTATTGGTGGTAGTTACCATTAGTGGTATAATATTATAAAACAATTTAATAATTATTTCATTTAACCTATAAAATTATGAAATTTAAAAGGTTTCGAAATATGTTGATATATAATATATAGTTGTTTTTAGTTTTTTCAAGGAAATAAAAGCTCAATTGCGTTTCTCTGTATAATTAGAAAAACTACATTTAAGGGTTTTAAATAAATATATATATAATAAATAAATAGTCTTATAAATTAACAATTACTAAAATAATTATTTTTTAATAAAACAATATAATGACATCTTATCAAGTGTCAAATTGCCATGTTAGCATTTAGGCTTTGTCTATGCTAGATAAATAAAAGTATAATAGAAAAAATACGAACCAAATCACGGATTGTGTTTCGTTTTGCAATGGGACAACCGCGTTGAGTGAAGAATAAATTGTAAATTTTTACGTCAATCACTTTATCAGGTATTTAAGAGTGACCAGTATCATGCTAACTTACATGTTCGTTGCTGAATAAGAAATAAAACGTCTTGTTGTCACGCGACAAAAACCATTTTAATTGGTACTTTGTTCTTGAGTATGGGGCGGCATGCAAGTGGAGCAATTGATTTATATACTTAATATTTCCTTTTATTTGCCACATATTGTATTCAATAAGTCCCATTTTCACCGGTTTTCAAAAATCTCAAAAAAGATCACTTCAATGCGTTGTGTCAAAGGAAAAATTGCTGATGCTAAGTGGTCCCTTATATTTTATAATTTTTTAAATATATAGTTTTCAAGATTTTTAAGGATTATGTTTTGTTGTTAATTTCAATTAATTACAAATTCACTTAACAGTGATAATTATCATATTGTTATACTATTTGACTGGTTTTTCAAGGCAAGAGAAAGATAAATTTATACTGCGTGTGAAGTTATTGAAGTTATATCTAACCATATAAACCGTGGGAGAGTCATGTTGAAGAATATGCTAACGCACTAATTGGGCTAGCTCGTCTGAAAAGATACCACGCCCTCACAGAAAACTCAGCGTGAAATGGTACTTGTACTGTGTTTCGCAGAGGGAGTGAGGATATCGAAGGCCCTTAAAAAGTGCCACTTCAGTGGCGTAAAAAAGCCGGAAACACAACCAATGCGTGGACTGTGGCGCGGTTGTCCATGGGCGGCGGTGTTATCATATCATACGAGAGACCCACCTCCTTCATTATCCATGAAAAAAATAAAACACTAGAATTTGTATATTTGTTTAAAAATGTGTTTTTATTTGACATCCCTAGGCAACGCGATAACAGTACGAGATTCGACGAATGAAAACTTCTCTCATGCAACTATAGTACTTGGGATTTTGATGTGAATAGTTTTCTTTATTGTAGTACTGGTACTGGCTTACACTTTTATAGTACTTTAGTTTATTTAGTAATTATCAGTCTAGTTGATTGATTTACCGATAGGCAAGTTGGTAGATTTTTAAAACATCTTGAAATAATATATGTGATAGATACAGTCAAAAAATATATGAAATGTCTCTGCCTTTATTTAATGAAGAAGTGGCAATGGACGCATTTATATTAATTGTCTAAGTTGTTGTAAAGTACGTATTAGCTAGACTGGCTAGATTTAAGTTAAAATCCTGAAATAAGTATTTATTTTCAATTAAATATAAAATGAATAAATAATATTGCCATTGACTAGCCGTTGGATTAATTTAAATACACGCAAAGGATTTTTATTACTACACAATATACCTTACGCCCAAATTTTTAAATCCATTACAACCAAATAAGGTGTAACTGTAAAAAAAAAGGTTACAATTTCCATGTAAAATACTATTTTTGTATTTGTTTTATATAAAGTTTGAAAGTTACATGAAATATTTTTCTTT
>DWCF01003894.1:0-18169 GCA_018230265.1 Delias oraia
CCAAATAAAGAAGGTCGTCCTTTAACTAAAACAATGGTAGACCAGCATCTTCAGCCAAATAGGCACTCAGAGAATATTAAGAAAACAATAGAAGTAACTACAGACAACTGTAAACAAAAAATAACAGAACATGTTGTTAAAATGAAAGATGAATCTGATTCTAAACATGAACTGTCTGAGAAAACTAATGAAACTCTTAAAATTCTACCACCAGAAAAAGTTGGTGATGACAAAAATTGTTTACAAGAATTAAAAAATATTGATATTTCTAATGTTTCTAAAATTGATAAAGATGTGGGGAATAAACATATTGAAATTGTGAAAAATATAAGTGCTAACAATTCTGATGAACTTGATCAAAACATTAATGACAATAAAATAACACCTGATGCAATAACACTTCCTAATGAAATTTGTAATTCAGAAAAAAGTGTCAAGTTAATCAATCAAGACGTTGAAGCTGATGCTATAAAAAATATGTCATATAATACTACTCCATTAGAGTCTGTTGATGTTTTATCTGATATTATGGAGATTGATGCTGATGATAAGTTGGTCATAGCTGAAGATGCATTAATGGTTTCAGAAACTGTAAATGAACCTACTCCAAAGCCTGTTGAAAGTTTTGGTTTGCCGACTTCGAAAGCAAATTGTGATGTAGAAGTATCTGATTTGGATAGCGTTATTAAAAGTTGTGAAAATAATGTAAAAAACATAGAAGAATCAGAAAAACCAATTTGTGATGATAAAAAATTAAAAATAACACAGGAAATAAAAGAAAAATCTACAATAGATGAAAAATCCAACACAACTAGAGCCAGTGAAACTACGAGAACATTACAAGTATTAGATATAAAAGAGAAAGATGATGAAAGATCAAGTTGTGAAAATAAAATAAAAGAAAAGTCTATTCTTACTGGTAATGCTGACAAAAATACTATATTGGGGAAAGTAATAAGTAAACCTTCTGTAATCATAGAAAAAAAAGATTGTACATTAAATCAAATACCAGAAAAAGAGATTAAAAATATTTCCAAGAGTATGCACTTAGATGATAAATCTTTAATGCCTACTAATGTTACTAGTTTGACACAAGTAGTTATTGAGAAGACAATTGATAAAGACCCGAGTAAGCAGTTAGAAACCATGAGTAGCTCTAACATACATTCATTGCTGTCTCCAAAAATAGAGAATACAAGTGAAAATAAAACTAAAGATAAAAAAGAGTTATCTGTAGAAAAATTTGCAGGTTGTAAGGTTACTTCGAAAGTTTCCGCTGCAGTGCCTTTTGGAAAATGGACTGAAGCAAATAGGCAAGAATTTTTAAATAAAATTAAGGAATCAAAAGTGACTACTAATAATTTGCATACAAAACAAATTAAACAACCTAATGATCTCAATAGAAGAGATTTCTTAAAAAAGATAGATAGTCAAAGACAAGTAATTAATAGTATCGCTGCAAAGTCGCTAGAAAGTAACAGTAAGACGTTTAATGTAAAATCTGGCTCCGCAGTATTTAATAGTACATCTCAAACTATTGAAAAACAAGCTACGGCCAAAATGCCGAAAATAACACCAAAAGAATGTCTTCCTTTAAAAACTAAAGCTAAGCCAACTACAGAAAATACTAAAAATAAATATGAAGTACCACAAGCTTTACCAACCAAATTAAAATTAACTCAAAGAAAAGAAATAAATAATCAAGTGCTTATTGATAAAACCATTGAAGGAATAATAAACAGAGCATTACCTGTAGAAGTCATAAAAGACGAGATACTTGCTTTAGACCAAAAAACAAATGAAATAAAAAAAATAAATAACACTACTTTAGATGACATAGAACGCAAAATGAACGAACTTCATGGAATACCTTTTGTTGAAAGACCTTTCCACGAATTGCCTGCTCTTGAATCTAAGCAACATGACATTGACAACATTTGTGAAAATAAAAAAGTAATCTCAACAAATATTGCTCCACATCAAAATACCAGAGATGTAAAGAACATCGAAAAATCAAATATTTCTGATGAAGAAATAATTGAACATGAACCCATCACAGGAGACATTGGAATTATTATTAAAGATAAAACACCCCAACAAGCGATTTGTAGTAGCAATGGTGCTAAAAAAGAATCGATTATTACAGAAAAAGATTTTGATAAATTCGCAAGACGAAATTCTGTGACATATGAAAACTGTCTGACCGTTAAATTTGATAAAAGTGAACCGCATAATGTTAAACAACGTATCGTTCCAAAAGATCTGCCTATGAAGAAAATGTCTCGTAATGAACTAATGCTTGCTGAATCGAAAGCAAAATCAACACATAAACATCACATTCGTCATAATATTCATTCCAGTAAAATTCCTACTGCCGTTAAGACTTTACAAGACGATTCGGTAAATAAAAATTATCAATCTAAAGTCCAAATAGCATATCAAACTGCCTTAACAGCAAAGTGGCAACAAGAACCTGTTGCAATAATTGAAGATAAGCCCGTTAAAGTCGTTTTTATGGATACAAATCCAGATTTTGTACCTGTAAAACTCAACGTTCAAGGTCAGCAGCTTTCGCCATCAAACAAGTCTGCAAATGATAATATACAAATTACTTCTGAACCTGTCGATTCTAATGTGATAGGTTTAATTTGTAATCCAAACATATCACCTGAGAATAAGTCCAAGGCTAAACATCAAAGAAAGCAAGTTCTCACACCTGTCGAAACACCTGAATTAGAACTTATTGAAACAAAGGACTTAGGCTTAGAATCTTCATTAAAGAAAAAACGAAGAGTGGATGAAAGAAGTGACAAAAAACCAAAAGTCCTTCTTCCGAAAAAAACGTATTTACTCAATCTAAACAATGAAGACGATAAGCAAACTAAACCTCAAGACCTGACAAAAATTTCAAATTTGGAAACAGTCAATAAAAGTGAATCTTATGTGGTTCACTCCAATCCTATATCTGCAATTGACAATTTAGTAAAGGCAGCGGAATTACTTGAGACACAGAGTGAAAATAAAATAATTGAAAATGAAGAGGGTACGATAAAAAAAGAAAACCCTCCAACCAAACGAGGTCGCGGGCGCCCTAGGAAATATCCTCTTCCTGGCTCAGAAAATGACTTGCAGACATCAAGTATAACAAGTAAAGATAAACCAGATAAAAATAAGGCAAGTAACAGTCAAACAGACACAGAAGATAGCAGTAATGACGAAATAATAAATGAAAATTGGACAATGGGTAAAATTAATGAAAACATTCTATGTCCTATATGTAACAAACTGTTTCGTTCTGAAAACGTTGTATTTAAACACGTTAAGCATTGTACGGGACCTTCGCCAAATAGATCAGAGTCCGATAACCGTCGCTCTTATAGATTAAGACGCTCAAATGATAGTAAGAAGCTTTCTATAGATAGTGATTCAGAGGAAGACATACTTACCCCACGAAAGCGTAAATCGAGGGATTCTAAACCGGTAACAAAATGTAATGAAGATATAAACAAAACATCTAATGAAACTTTGGAAAAACTTGAAGCTGTTAAACCTAAAGAGAAAAAAGTTACAAATTTAAAAAACAAAATAACCAATCTTGTATGTAAATTGTGTGGAAAAACATTCAGACAACTATCTTATTTATTAAGTCATAAACTTCAACACAAACGGGAAGATGTGAAGAACTTGGACAATAGAAACAAAAATATATTTTGTTGTGAAGTTTGTAAGAAAGAATTTAGAAAATTGCATCATTTAGTTCAACACCGACTTATTCACGATCGTAAAGTAATTAATTTGAGACAAAATCGAAAAATTTCATCAGAATTCAATGAAAACAAACAAATTAAGACCCAGCCATTACAAAAAAAAATTGAAGATAATAATACAGGCTTCCGTTGTGAGCCATGTGACAAGTCATTTAGAAAACTCCACCACCTTGTTGAACACAGAGAAACTCATGATGGTATTAATAAGAAAATGACTGCCAATGCCACTGAAGATATTTCGAAAGCAGCTACTTTGCATCAATGTGATACATGCAACAAAACATTCAAAAAATTGCAATACTTGATGGAGCACAAAGATCAACACTTTGAAACCAGCTCGGAGAAATCAGATGATAAAAGTGTACAAAGTTCTCTCTCTACACGTGACATTATACATGAATGTTCCCTTTGCTACATGGTATTTCCAAATGAGCACTCACTGAACAAGCATTTTGTTAATTGTCAGCGAAAAAAGAAACAATCGGCAAAGAAACAATTAAAAACAGATGAACAAATTAGTATCAAAGAAGAAAATATAGAAGACGCAGAAGCTGAAAATAACAAACAAATGAAAGATGGATTAGTTCCGGACATCATTGATCTAATGACGACACGCGAAGTTACTTTAACTGAAATTAAAAGTGATGTTGAAAGTGCAGATAAAATAAAATCAGAATTAGCCTGTGATAAAGATGTTGTTCCTGTTGTGATTAACAGTAACTTAGTTGATGATTCAGATGCTAAGAGCGATGACTTACCACTTATTGTAAAGACGTCGGTAATTGCGTCTAAAGTGTCTCAAATACCGAATGCTCCGAAGCCTCTTACAAAGGCTGACGAAATTAAAACTATAGTAATATCGGATACGCCAACACCTAAGAAGAGGATGGCAGTAAAAGAAAAACTAGGCATTACAGTTTCAAAAAAACAGAAAATCCATAAGACGTTACCTATTAAAGACGAAAATAAAGTTGAATCAAGTGATGATGATGAAGTTAGATACATGTTAAACCCGCATTATCAGGACATGACAAGTGAAGAGAAATTTATGAAGGTACGAGCAGAAAAGCGCAGTTCACTTCAAATCGAAAGGCCGAACTCAAAGGATTTAGCAAAACGACGAATCTCGCTTCAGCATCCTCCAAAAATACCACGTCTCAAGACAAAGATGGAAGCGCAGCCCATTAAAACTCTGACCAATAAGAAATCTAATTCATCGAAGACAGCTGCCACAGATTCAGACGACAGTGAAGTTAAATATTCCTTCCCAAAGGGGGTTGATAATTCCGTTGCAAAAATAGTAGATAAGGTTAAAAGGAAGTCTTTGGGTGGTAAACGAAAATCACTCACTGGTGTTGCTAAGAGAAAATCATTAGGAAAACAGAAGACAATTCTATCACCAAAGTTAATCAGAAAGCGTAAGTATTGCATTTTATCTATCATATATAAACATTTTTAAGAAAAAAAATATTTATTTAAAAATGTTTTTGTTGGTAAATTGCAGACAGTTTTCGTTTATAAATAAATTAGTTAATAGTAATTAATTAAATAATAGATTTAAATCAATTTAATATTTTGCTTATACTATGACGGGCCGCTCAAAGAGATGCCAGATTCTGTTATTCCTGCTAATGGACGTGACGCTAAATTCGAGTGAGAATATTAGTTATTATTACGCTTAAGTTTGTTTCAAATCACCGGTCGCTGCTAAAGTCCAAATCATTCGAGTTTTTTACTTATAAATAGATTATTTAATTTTCTAATTAGGTCTTAGTATAATTAAAAAGTGTTAATAAGAAAAATATGTTTCAGGTGCTGAAGTGGAGCATCGTTGTGACTGCGGTCAGTTATTTAGCAGCGCGGCTCTATTATCACGACACACGACCTTAGCGCATACTCCTCCTAGAATACGAAAACGCAGATCTCCGCCGCCTGAAAACGTCAAACTGAAACAGACCAAGATTGCGGTCAAAACACACCCGAAACAGGCGCGATCACTAAAAAATCAAACACAGAAGCAAAATACGCAAATACCTAAAAAGAGCACACAAGTGAAGGCACAACCCAAAACGTTAGGCTCCAGAAATTCTAGTGATGATAAAGAAGTTACGAGAAAGAGTGTGTCACTACGAGGAAAGCTGGAAAAGTCAAGAAAAGTCAAATAGGAAAAGATATGCAGATTCGTTGTCAAACGCTTTGAAGAATAGTATTTTACAAAGTTGAATTTTAAAGCATTAAATGTATCTATAATACATCGAAATCTTTAAAATTTAACAATTTTATCAAATGTTATGTACATAATTATGTTCATAAATTTTAATTCTACTCTACTGAGTGTAAAAACAATAAATTTACCTTAAAAATTGGCGCGCTAGGGCTCAAATCACGCACTAAATACGCTCATAACAATAAAATAAGGACCAGTAGTTTTCATTGTAATATATTTTTACATACGATGATCAATTTGAGATATTTTTGTGAGCGAATAGTCTTAGCGGTATATGTTGTCAATTTGTTCTAGATATAAATAAATTATGTTTGTACACTAAGTTTCTATATTTTTAGCATTTAAACAGTCCGAGTGTATCGCTCAACATTTAATTAGATTATGATTATCAAAAAGAAAGTAAATTTGCAATCAGCAATGTTGAAAGTTTAGTTCAATATCATCAAAATTGTGTATTATTATTTAAATTAGTATTGACTGTATATGTTGCTCTTCTGTTAATGTTATGTAACGGCCAAATATACATTTAATTACTATTAAAAAAACTATAAAGCAGCTGGTCTGACAAACAAATTTGATTTATTATAGAGAATTCTACATTTCCTTATAAGTAAAAAAGAATACAGAAATACTTCTGCAGTCTTAGCCTTATTTTTGATCCATAAATATGGTCATATAATATGATAAATACTGTGTATTACATAAATATTGACATGACATATCCATAACCCGTCAATGATTGAAGCGATATATTCGATGAGCTTATAATTTGGGGATAATGCGTAGAGTCACGAGCTTCCCATAATTATGCAAAACGACTTTAGTAGAAGTTTTGTCACTGAAGTAATTAAAGAAGTGGTGATAAGTACCATAATATATTTTAAGTCAGTTAAGAACTGAAAACATAATTAAGTGTAGAGAATGACCAAAAACTTTGGATAAACCCTTTATGTTTTGGAAATAAAATTTTAAATCTCCATAGTAATATAATTGTTTATAGGTATATAGGACCAAAATAAATATCTTTCTGTTTTAGTGTTAAATGTTAAGATGTTGTTTTTGAAATTAGTTTGAATGTTTATTGTACCCACATAACTAACATTTTATTAAGAAAAGTAGATTGTCTCGTGAGATTTATGTTCTAGGAGCATTTACATAAAAAGTATATTATAATTAAATGTAGACGATATCATTATTTTTAATACCTATGATGCAATTTTGAATATTGGGTTATAAATAAAATGTCTAAAAAATCTAATTACTTTTTATTTTAGACATATTCCTTAAAGTATTAACTTGGTTAAACATGAAACATTTCTGCATTTGATTACTTGACATTTCTTATATTGTTTGCATTTATTAACATACTTTTAAAGCTATACCAGATAAAGATCCATGAGAATGTGTCATTTTATAATTTGATAATTGAAGAATACAATTAAATTCTTCACTGATTTATATATTTTATTTAGAAAATTCAATAAATTACATGTTAAATAATAACATCTACTTTATCATAGAATAAAATGTGATAATAATAAAAAATACTGGATCATTAACCACGTTCACAAATGATATCTACAATACTAGGCTCCATTAATTGAGGATCAACACATCGCAACTGCGCCGAAGAAAGAGCATCCTCTAATAAAGCATTAAGAAGTCTTTCATCATTGCCCATACATGACAGTCTTTGTTGTAGGAAATGAACATCAACCTGTAATTGCTGCAAACCGTGTCTACTAAATGTGCGCAATCGAACGCATTCTACTAGCGCTTTCAATGCCACTTTTAAAGCTCCGTTCGATAATGCTGCGCGATCAGCACCAGCAGGACTGAAAACCTCTATTCTCTCTGAAAATAGCCTATTAATAGGAGAGAAAGAGGAAGGGGCGCGTGACCAAATCGTACGCCTACTAGAATCACTGGATGGCTTGAAAGTGGTTGGAAATAACTGTGAAGCAGCACTGTCAGCATTTGCTAGTGTTTCTACTACTCTTCTGCAAACAGCTCGAGGTCCACGGGGTTCAGGTGCCCTTAACCAGTCTCGAGCTAAAACTGAAACACGTAACATTTGTGCAGCTGTTTGTCCTATAAACACTACTTCTGAATCTAAAGCACATTGAGCAGCAGTTGACAAGTTTACTATAACATTATTTGCATCTCTTTTCTCCATAGACGTTCCTGGGGCAGCTTCTTCTAGGAGCTTTGTTAGATGAGTTTGCAAAATTGTTACTCCATTTTCCTGTAATTCCAAACATAATTTGGCCAGAATGAGGAGCAATTCAAAAGGAATATTATTAGAAGTTTGCATTATAGACATTTTCTTGATCATATCTGATATATTGATCAAAGTTTCAGACACAACTGTCCAACAACTATTTGCAACTGCTTTAGCACACCATGCTTTAAGACCAAAAGATAAATTACTTTGTAAAAATGCCATTAAGTCTAACAGGGAAGCTTGAATTTTTTGCATTAAATATACTTGCAAAGAGTTAAGTATGTCTTTCAGATCTGCATTCTCTGTTCCTTTACTGGCTAAGGATTGGCGAACTTTCATTAAAGTTTCTTTGAATTGCACTTGAATTGTTTGGTATTGCATTGTGGCCTTATGATTGATGCATTGAATAACTACATCTACAGCTTTGTTAGATACACCATTGCTACATATTATATCTGACATTGCTTGTAGTTTTCTAAAGAACTTATCCAGACCTCGTATTAATATTTCAGTACCTATATTTTCTGGTCTTCGAACCACATTTTCAAAAAGATGAAATACTTGGGTCATAACTTTTTCTGCAAAGTCTGGTAAGCTAGTGTTTTCATTGCCTTGGAAAATATCATGATAACAAGTGATCACAATACCAAGGTCTGCAATTATCATCCCATTGCATTTCTCAACCCATTCCAGTATATCTGTGCTATCCATCATTGAAGCTAATACTTTAAGATGTTGTTCAAGTCTGCTCTCAGCACAATTTAAAAAGATATTCTGCAAAGAGGAATCTGATTCCTGAAGTTGTCTTAATAACCCTACACTTTCAGCAAGCTCAGATGCTGTTGTATCAGGAGAGAGTAATCTTTCTCTTAAGCTTCTTTTTAAGTCATAAATAATATCAGAACACTCGGTTTGTATACTCTGAAATGACGGTTGATCACCATACTTCTGTAATACCTTTTGGGCATGTGTATAGTCATGGACTGCATCAGCATATCGACCTTGTTGAATTCCTTTTTTTAGCTGTGTTGGTAGAAGAAAAAGGAATTGTAATTTGTCTAACAATTGACGAGTACTACACAATCTGTTAACATTGTTGCTACTCTCTTTAAGTGATTCAGAAATATTGGAGCTAACAGTGGTAATTTTATTAATATTTTCACTTAGTTTGTTCATTTCCTCCTGCATTATTTGAAAATCTGAACGCATCTTGCGAACTGTTTCAGTAGCAGATATAAATTTGTTATAATTTTCGTAGACCAAAGTTTGCATTTCAGACTGTAGGAATTGGCTTTGAGTAATCACTTCGGCTTCTTTATCCATTACTTGCCGCAAAGAAGCACATTTCATTAAACAATCTAAATACATCTCTGAATTAAATGTGCTTCCGTCGATATCCAAAGGATTATCATTGGTAATTTTTTCTGACTCTGACATCATTAATAACTTAAATGACACAAATATGTAACAATGGATATTAATAAAATAATTATATTATTATTGTTGTATAAAAAATTGTGATGTTAATTTGAAACGGGAATTTTCTTTAGAATACATTTTACAAACCAAATATAATTAAAGTTGACTGTATACAATGATGTTTAAAAAACTGTCGATTAGTATAGTTACGATGCATCGAATAAAACCGATGTATTGTTAAGTATTAAACATCTAGTATATTCTATTTTTTTTTTCAAAACTTCGAAATGGCAAATATTCAAACCGTTCCTTCTTTATACGGTTAAAACTATAAATTTGTTTTTTTTTGTCTTTTTCAATTACAATAATAACAACTCGCAAAGTGTTTCGTCAAAAAGTGATATCACCAATTGAAATGGCAGCTAATATTATAGTGATCAGTGCAACCAACCCATAAAAAAAGAGTGCGTGTAACGTTCACACGCGATTGGAGTAAAAATTCTTTTGTATTTTACGAGGTGGCAATAAGTTAAAAGTCAATACATTATATAAAAATTTAAAAAGCATTTATTAATAATGTAACACTAGTAATATATACATAAATTAACGTTGACTACTATACATTTTAGCCGTGAAGCGCCGACTTAAAATTGCACTTCCTCAAATCATCCCGTGAGTGTCCGTAAGTGGCGACTATGAGACAGACCGGAGGTTGGGCAGCAGCGTCCTCCGCTTACTATATAACTGAACTGCGATCGCCAACACGCCACAGGCGTGTTGGCGATTATGTAAAATACCAATTACATGAAGAACAGAAATACCAGGCCCCCAGTCCTCGGCAGCTACGCTATTGCTGGCGTTAGTAGCGGCCAAGGTAACGGCGGAGCAGAAGGTGGTAAGAATCACCGACAGAGATCGGGCTTTCCAAGGCCACGACGCATGGCCTTTGTGACACACAACATATGGACGATGAGGACTGACGAAAGGATGTACGAGCTGGAAGAGGAACTAAACAGGTTACATTGGGACATTGCGGGGTTATGCGAAGTCCATAGAGGGAGAGGGCACCATAACCATGTGCCCTGTGGAGTCTGGTAACCTGCTCTACTACCGGGAGCGCGACCAAAAGTCCCTAGGTGGTATCGAGTTTCTCGTTCGCAAGCCCCTCATAAACAACATAAACTTACCTTGGTTATTCCCGACTTAAACATCGGAATATACTTACATCAACTGTTTACTAAATTGGTAGTATACTGAAAAGATCTTCGTTACTTGTATGCATAATTAAATTTTTATACAGAATTAATTCTATTGTATAATTTTTATTATTATTAATTAATAAATTTAATATTTTTATTTACTAAATTTTTTGATTGATTTGATTATAAACTATCTATTGACAATTGACAAAATCAAAAATATATTATTTACATACATATTAGGATAACGAGGCCCCTATGACTTTGATTGAAACACTATTTTGTTAGAATAGACAAAGTAGATAAACAAGATCAATCTGATAGGGACCGCGGGACCCTGGGTATCAACCATCAAGTCCTATAAGAACCGTATACGATAAGGGCACACTCAACTTCACCATATTGTGATCAAAGTTATCATTCTGAACTTAATGAAGTTATAAGCTGAAAAGAAAAAAAAATACCACAATGCAATTGTGTCAGCGATAGAATATCAGAAAAAACTGATTTTTTTAGTCCTTTTCATAAGCTACGTATTGTTTATTATACTCATTTTATTTAAACTGGATTTGAATGCACAAGGTTTTAAAATACAAACTTTTCCTTCATGTGGTAGCTAAGACCATAATGAATACAAACATAAAAAACCAATGAGTAAAAATTATTTATTTGATCGAAACACTTTGCGCTTACATACTTACAAATAATAATATAGCATAGTTAACCTATTAAAAAGGAATATTTTCTCAGCTATGAATACAATGTATATAATTGAGATCTACAAACCAATCACAACATAATGGTAACAACTTATATATTAAATATATATTTTATTGCAATTTTCTATATATAATACAGACGTCATATAAATAATATTCATGCCATTGAATTTTGAAAGTAAGCAGATTTTTTTCAAAACACGTTAGTATTTAAAATATATACAAAATTTAATGGCATAATTTGTATAAACTTATACATAATCTACCTTTTTACTATTATTGTTAAAATATCTAATTGAATAAAAACATTGTTTATGAATACCAATATTTTTTTACTTTGAACTTACAATGGCACTTGTAAAACAAGACCAAAAATGAGGTATATTTACATACATAAATTACATAGCAAAACCATTTGGCGAAACATAAATACCATATAGAACAACCGAAACTAAATATATTAAACAACATCTTTCTCATTTCGTAATTAGAATTTGGCATACAAAAGAGGATTTTATATATATGCCATTTTCAAAAACTACTAGAAAATACAGATATAACTAATATCATTTTGAACTACTGTTAAAGCAAAATCAAATAATAATAATCCGTTCAAATAACTTCAGTAATCCAGCTATAACACCGAATCAATTATTTTACGTCGTCGCTGTAGACACTAATTATTATTAAATAGTGAAATATTTCATTAATAATGACATATTTCATCTATGCATAGTTAATGATAATAGCTGAATAGCATTATCTTTCGGCGTAGTCACTTTGTCCGTAATCGCAACGGGTCCTGGAATGGTAGGTCACTTGTCGAATCACACTCAATTTGATGGAACACTTGTAATGGCACTTCTTTCACTTTATTTGTTACTTTTACTTGATTCACTTTAGTTTGGATTACTTTTCTTGCTTTATTTTTACTCAACGTAACTGGGAGAAGCTGACGCCTACCCATAGAGAACGATGTTTGATTCTCTGCCGCCTCTAATGCAGTTTCAACGTCTATGAGCGCATGGTTTCGGCATTGCAGTAACGCAGACAGCTGTAAATATATTAATAGTTGTTATATATTATTTTAGATATACAAAACAACGTATAATGTGTTTAACAGCTATCAAACTCAGTAAAGTAATTCTTTTAGAGGTAATGCGATACGCTTTTACAAAAGAATCCCAGAAAACGTTCAAAATCTTTTTGTAAAAAACTGTTAAGAGACGTATGTGTGATAAAGCATACTATAGTGTTAATGTTTTTGTAAATTATGTCACGCCTTGGGAATAAGGTGTTCATGCCAGGCATTCTAACAGGCTAACTCTTGTTATATATATTTTTAATTTTAATTATCTCACGGAAGCAAAAAAGCTTAGCTTGGTACCGGAGATAGACAGATTTTGACGTTCAACGAGCTGCATTTTTGTATTTATGTTGAATAAAGATATTTAATTTATTGTCAACTCTTGGGCTAATCAATGATACCATTTACTAAAATGTGTTTTAAATCAAACATATTAATATTATCCGTTTCCGACAATCTAAGACGCTCTTAAAAAACCGTACTAGGATATTGATTAGAAGGAAGACACACCTTAGGACCTTACGAATTCCTATTCAATAATTCTTACTTGATTAATTTCTTTAATAGGTAACACTTTTGTCATCTTAATTTCATTTGTTATAAAAATTGCAGTTAAATAAACATGTAAACCTATATTGGTTGCTGCAATACAGATCCAGAGCATAGTGAGTGACCGCCATATAACACTGTAAATATGCACTTAGATGTAATAAATATTTATAATTATAATTGTTTGAGGAGTGTTTAAAACAGCTTATAGCAGTGTCTTAACCAGGGATCGAGCAACCTATATTTAAATTCTATACGACTCTCGACTTTTACCTGAACAATTTGTTCGAGTGCAGGAATAGCGTCCGGAGGAGGTCGGGGTAGAGCAGCCTGTAGGGCTGTTACAGCCGCGGGGAGCCGCGCCCTAAGTAGAGCAAGTGCTGCGAGCGATCTGGCCACATCACTTCCTTCCGCCAATCCTTCTGAACCATCGGTTTCCGCCTCTTCGTCGGCCTTCTGCTTGTAACTGTATTCAGAGTTGGCTGCGTCTATCGCACTTTCATGGCTGAAATAGTTTGTTGAAATAGCTTTTAGATCTTAATCATTTCAGAGCTCAGAGCTAATACCTGAATGTGCGTACTTAAATTATGAGTTAAAAATTGACAAAATTCTATATATTTTCGTTAATTTCAATACTAAACCTATGGTTGAAGTTATACCTAAAAAAAATTATTAGTGCATTGGTTTGAGATAAAACTTACAAAAAATCTATTTTAAGCGGTGCAATATATCGTATTATTAACGTCTCGATCATACATAACACATCTAATTTAAATTATAATTTAAAAGAACTGGCCCATCAAACATTTAGACATCAATACAGTCCGAGAAAATGTTAAATATATTAATTAGGATTCGCAACATGAATGCTTAGCGATACGAACGTTGTGGGACATAGTTTTAATAACATTTAGTGTTTAGTTGACTATTGGGCTCGAATTATTCGTGCCCAGTATTATATTTAACGGCGCGGGGTCCTCAGAAATGTTTTGAATGGATGTTACCTATTAAATATCCTATGGGATCCTATGCGGTAGTCCTGCTACCTATCGCAGAACTCTTATGTTATCAGGGCTCGTCGCAAGTACAACGAAGCGTGCAGTAATATTGATGTAGATTCTAATACTAGCGTGTCTATTCTAAAGAAAATTTCATGCGATCTCATTTTGTATTTTTAAGTTTTAATTGTTTTTTTTGCTCACATTGCTTTATTTTTTTCTATCCATTGATGTATTCTATCGTTATATTATTATTATCTATCAATTACCTTGTATATTTGTGCAAAGTTTGAATTAACTTTTAATCTATGCTTGCTGTAAGTTTGCCGTAAATTTGAAAGTAAAATATAATATTCAGAGTAGTTGCTGCAGGATAGGATGCTGCAGAGGGTACTGCGTGTTCATGATACATACGACATACCTGTTGTGCAAGGCGGGTGCGGGAGGTGATGGATAGCGCTCCGGGTCTCTCAAGTGTAAACTTAGTGCGCACACATGACCCGCCGAAGCGCTCGAAGGCCGCATCAAAAGCGATAAAGCACCGCCAGTGTCACAATCTAACACTAGAATATACACACCCATAATTTAGTTTCATTAATCATTCAGGGATACGTGTTAGTCACACTATTTATAACACAAGAATGGCTACAAATTTATGGAAAGGTAACTTAGAACCAGAAGGCGAAAGAAAGGTTTTTAGTTTTTATAGTGCAAAGAAATTAAATCGCAGCCATGAAACAGACCAATTTATGAACGCACCCATAAATATTTAACAACCGCTATGAGTTTTTAAAATGACAAGATACATGAGAAAAATTGTAATATTTTTGTATTTTACATAATTATTTTTTTAAGTATGTGACATTTGAAACCTGTCCTAAACTTCCACAAATATTTCAAATCGATTCGAATTTTAGCCGTTCAATTAGTATACAATAATAGTAGATAGGTAGATTTTATATAGTACAGCAAACAATGGAGCAGGTGGGTCTCCTATATAGTAAGACATGCCCATGGTATGCCCATGGACAACCGCGCCACAGTCCATGCATTTGTTGTGTTGCCGGCGTTTTACGCCACTTAAGCGGCATTTTTAAGGGCCTCCGATATCCTCACTCACTCAGCGAAACACACTACAAGTACCGATTCGCGCTGAGTATTCTGTGAGCCCGTGGTATAACTCCCGAAGAGCCGGCCCAATTAGTGTTTCCGCATATGTTTTAGCATGACTCTCCCTCGGGTGTGACAGAATTAAGACACTCGCTTGGCCACTATCAAGCCCTTCCAGAGACAGAATAAATTATACTTTGTAATTGTCCGGACCGGGATTCGAAGCCGATGCCTCTCTCTTAGTGGTAGACCTATTAAACCACTAAGCTCTCATATATCATCAGATTCATACACATAGACAAAAATCGGTTAATTTGACAATGGCTACGTAAATAAGATGATTACTTACAGAAAGTTCGTATAGAGATAAGCATTGCTACAACAATGTAGTGTAAGTTCGGTAGCATCGGTCCATCCGAGAAAATAAAACTCCACAAATGAGGTATTTCCGTTCGCGGGAACTCGCGGCCAAATAGCAGACGAAGCCAGCGTCTGGAACATAGATTTTTTTTCCTATAGAGTTATGAGTGGTGAAACTCTTTATTGGTCACAGATCTGTTCATACTTGTATTCAATTCGAACACTATAGCAAAAAAAAGAAAATGTTTCTTTACTAGACCCATTTAAAAGTGCAAGAAATACATATATTAATATAATATACCAGACAACGGAGCAGGTGGGTCTTCTATATGATAAAAAAACACCGTCGCCCATGGACAACAGTGCCACAGTCCGCGCATTGGTTGTGCTGTCGGCTTTTTACACCGCTCTAGCGGCATTTTAAGGGCCCCCGATATCCTTACTCACTCAGCGAAACACGGTGAAGTACTATGTCTCTGTGAGTATTCTGTGAGCCAGTGGTATATTTTCGGATGAACTGGCCCAATTTGTGCAACAGCATATGCTTCCGCATGGCTCTCCCATGGGTGAATGAAAAATTAATAA
This sequence comes from Delias oraia, assembly GCA_018230265.1. Taxonomy (NCBI): domain Eukaryota; kingdom Metazoa; phylum Arthropoda; class Insecta; order Lepidoptera; family Pieridae; genus Delias; species Delias oraia. The sequence continues at coordinate 16,245 of DWCF01003894.1, forward strand.
AAATGTAAGTAGTAAAGTATTTAAAACAAATCACTAACATTCCAAACAGCTCCATAGATATATTGCAGAGGGATAGATGCTTGGCAAGTTCCGGATCAGCTGGCACTAAATATTCCTCACTCACCCTCTCTAAGTATCTTACTGCTTCGTTTTGATTCTACACACAGTAAATTATATTTAATCACCTGTATATTTTCAATTTTTCATACATATAACACTAGGGCAGAAAAATATATCTGCAATGTCTTCTATATTGTATTGAGATATAAGTATGCCATCTTTCAAGTTGGATAAACACTGCACATAAGATGCATTTATTAAAATCGTTTATTTTTGTTTTGGAGTCCATTGCGGACAAATATTATGACATGTAATTTATATAATTATAACAATTATATTATTTAAATGAGTAAATTATGATCAATGTTCACAACAAGGTCAAGTTATACTTCATATGTTAATTTTTGTATGGAAAAAGTAAACCCACAAAAAACGGAAATATATTATATTAGTATGTACCGTTATTTTTATTCTTTTCCGCCTTTTAATACGCAGTCAAGATTTCTTTACTGAAAAATTTATGCAAGCGTATCGGTACCAAAATTGGAAAACAAATGATTTAATTGAATCGGCTTACATGGCATACAATATTTTTTAAAGTTGCTTTGGCTCTTAATTATATTCATACTTACATGTACAGACTTGGATTGCGGCAGTCGACCACATGACGTTGGAATTACGTCACCCGTACTATAAAATTGCTCTAAACCCTTCATCACAGCACTGAATAGCATACTGGAATAACAAAAAAGTCGTTATTAAACTGCTATCTAAATTATATAATATGCACTAGTGGAAGCGGCAGAAGTGTTCCGGTTCATTATATTTTTGCCAACTTACATAATATCATCATAAATGATTGCATATTACTTATTGTAATGTATGAGCTGAATTATCGTAGTTTCTTCATATTCAGTTCAAGAATTTTCACGTGAAAGAATCAACAAACATTCATCCATCCATAAAAACTTTCGCATTTATTATGTTATTAGTAACATAATATTCATTTTGAAATGGAGAAGACAGGAAGCTCATTATTAAATCAGCAATAGCAGATCTCTTGCCCGTTAACACCGTAAGCGGCAGTTTATGCGCGGGTGCGTCGCTCATATTTAGTCGGAAACATGAATATTATCTGGTACAGGTTTTTTTGGTATAGCGGACAACGGACCAGGTGGGATTCCAATATGATAAGAGAATACCACCGCCCATGGACAACCGGACGGTTGTCAGATTTTTACGCCGCTTAAGTGGCAATTTTAAGAACCTCTAATATTATTCGCTCAACGCAAAACAGTAGAAGTACCGTTGTAAATACAGATAACATTACAGCTAAGATTTCTGTGTGCCTGTGGTATCACTACGGACAAGCCGGCCTAACTAGTGCATCGGCATGGCCCTCCCACGGGTGCAATATTTTGTTTATTAATTAAAATTAGATACTTAATACAATACTCACTAACTATCATGTTCGAGATAGTCTTCATCTATGTAAGTCTGGAGAGTGTCACTGAAAACAAGAAAGTTCAAATTTAGTACTACTACTTAGCTGTATTTATAGAATGTTTTCAAATCTCATGCTTAGAAATGGGATATCCCATTTCAAATAACAACCAAATTATAAATGTTACATCTTTCATCTGAGTGAAATATATAAATGATATTCAGTACTAGTGTGCCGCGCAGATTTCCTGACCGGTACGCAACCTAACAGGTCCAGTTATGAATTTTCGTTCACTACTATGCTGATATTGATTGTAGCGTGATGAAAAGTAGGCCTCCCCCAAAGACGCCCACCTGTTGCGATCTTGAGCGATCTGGATCCAGCGGTAGCCCGCGACCTTCGTGAGATCGTCTTTCCATCG
>DWCF01003895.1:0-18169 GCA_018230265.1 Delias oraia
TTGACGCCGCCTACGCGGCACTTTTAAAGGTATCCGATATCCTCACTCACTCTGCTAAAAACAGTACAAGTACCGTTTCAAGGTGAGTATTCTGTGAGCCCGTGGTATCACTTCTTACGAGCCGAACCAATTAGTTCGTCAGCATAAGCAGCATGGCACTCCCACGGATGCGACATTTAAGACTCTCGCCCGGCCTCTGTCAAGTCCTTCCAGAGACCCAATAAATTATAAATTAAATTATAATTTATAATTGTCTGGACCGGGATTTTAACCCGATACCCCTCGCTTCATGATGTGCATAATAACTGGCAATTCGATTTCAATTGTGGTTTGGTGTCGTAATCTATCAGACAGTATTGCAAATGCCGTCCAATTTATCTCCGAGTACTAGCCGCTGGTGATAAGGGAACTGCGTAGTTGTGATAAGCTTACTTAACCCATTTATTGCGCATGCACTTGCGTTTACAAGCTGTTACAATAATAATTACGTTGGCAGATGCAATGAATTATGACCAATCGCTAATTTGTATCCGATAATGTTGTTTTTCTATTATCTATGCGTGTATTGTTTCAAATAATTATAATTTGAGCGTAATTTACTTATAATCTTACACTCGTGGGAGAGCCATGCTGAAGCATATGCGGACGCACTAATTTGGGCCGGCTCGTAGTGATATCACGGGCTCACAGAATACTCAGCGTGAAAAAGTAGTTGTAAGTGAAACGGAACCTCTACTGAGTTTCGCTGTGTGAGTGAGGATATAGGAGGGCCTTAAAAGTGCCACTTAAGTGGCGTAAAAAGCCGGCAACACAACCAATGCGTGGATTAAGGCACGTTGTCCATGGGTGGCGGTGTTCTATTACCATATATTAGACCCACCTGCTCCGTTGTCCGCTAAACTATAAAAAAAATCATCATATTTTTTTGGGGTAAAGTTTGTGATCTTGTAAGGAGTAATCTCTGGTCCCTACTGAACCGACATTAAAAATTATCTCACCAATAAATAGCTACATTATTTGTAAGTAACTATAGTAAACTCGAAAAATTAAAAAGATTTTTCGTAGTAGTCGGATATGCAATGTAAGTTGAAGAAAATACGCTTGAATGGTTATAATTCTTACAAACGCTGCCTGAACGATGAAAGATTATTATTTAATTAATAATTAAATAATTATTGAGTTCTGAAGAGAAGTTATAGAACTTTATAATGGTTACAAAATTCCACGACAGAATGTATATAAGTTTTACAATTTATGTTAAAATTTTTGTCGGCTAGTTGTATGTGTGATAAAATTTATTGGAAATTAAAACCGTAGTAAAGTGTCGAATGCACGACTGATCTGTAATTGCCGTTCGGTTAAAGGAATTTATTAAAATGTTTATTATTAAATTAATTAAATGGTAAATAAATTAGGTTATATCGTAGAATATTTTTATAAAGTGTAAATACTAAAGGTATAGAACAATATTGTCTAATTTGGCAATATTTTTGATTGCTATATACGAATATTTCTCCGAAAAAGATTGTTTTCCATATGAATAATAATTTTCTATTAAATTAAAGTACTAATGTACCAATTTACAGCATCTAAAATTTTAAAGTGTATGAAAAATATAATTGATCCGAGTATCATAACAACATTGGGATTGAATACACACAAAATTTCGTAAAAAAATTTCGATTCGTTTTTGAGAATATTTTATATGAGGTGAAAAATAATATTTAACATATATTAAAAGTGATATAGTTGCATTCTTTCCTAACAATTAATCACGCGTCATAATGTCATCGTAAAATAATTTTTCTCACAGTAATTTCCTTATATTATATCCATTCTCGCTCAGGGCCGCCATGCAGTCTCTCAAAGGTGCTCGCCATATATGTGAGGAACAAAAAACTTTCCGCATTACCTTATATGTTAATCGTATAAGGATTTATTTGTCAGTATTGTTTATACATTATTAGGATTTTTTCTCTAGGCTCTGTAAGTACTTATTATAAACATTTTACCCTGTATTTGGATAAAATAAATTATTTATTTTATTTTTATGATATAGCAGACAACGGAGCCGGTGGGGTCTTCTAAGTCAGTACGTCTGGTAAGAGATCACACATTCCGCGCATTGGTTGTGTGGCCGGCTTTTTACGGCGCTTCAGCGGCATTTTTAAGGGCCTTCGATAGCCTCACTCACTCAGCGAAACACAGTAAAAGCGCCATTTAAGTACAACTACCATTTTACGCTGAGTATTCTGTGATCCTGTGGCATCACTCCGGACGAGCCAGCCCAATAAGAGCGTTAGCATTTGATTGAGCATGGCTCTCCCATAAGTAATTTTATAGTCATATTAAGCTAAAATATTCAGAAAATCTGTCTTCATGGTATCCGAACCTGTATGTACCTAGAATTCAAGACATGTAAATCATTCAACCACTTATATTAGGCTTATAAGATGAATACGTTTTCAATTTTTAAAAGCAAACAAGAAAGGTCTTCTAATATAAGTGGTCCACGTCCCATGGGAACCCATAGGGCAACCTGGACCACGGTTACACTGCCAGCTTTTTGGGGATAGTTTTCCCTCTCTTTTTGCAGGTCCCAAGTCGTTATTTATTTACCACTGACATCTGATTCCAGATAGAAAATTCGACGCTCTGGTGTCACAAAGTCTGAGGTAACTCACTCTAAAAAACCAACTATAACTAATATTTTGTTTGACAACTGATGTAGTCAAAATGAGGTAAAGAAGTCTTTATGAGGGTTTATCCAATTACAATAATTCTAATTCATCAGGGTTTTTTCAAATCAACAAGCTCCAATATGCATTGAAATATGAAGTAGCAACTGCATATCTTAGCATGTCTCAGACGATATTGCTGCGTACACCACTTACGTGTATGAATTAGTTATATCAATCAATATCCATTAAGGAATATTAAATATTACTATAATATAAAGTAATTAATGAATTCATATGATTATAGAACTGCGGCCGAGCCCATTTTGACCAAATAAGCGTTAGATGTAATTCCTTCCGTGTAATAGTGTAGAATTCACATACTAGTTGGAACTTTTACTATTATGGTCATGAATAATATTCAATAACATTATAGATACACCTGATATAATGTAAGCACATATTATTAATACATTGTAAGAATTTATATAAAAATATAGAAAATATTCTTTGGAATATGTAAATACCATCAAACCTAGTCAGTATCAGAAATCCCTAGACTCAGTAATCAATGAGTGGGTTAAGCTTTCTGTCACCATCGAATCGAATTTGTTTCCGCGTAAATTGAACCCGGGATAGCATGCAGACCTTTAAGACGTATGTTGTGTTTGACAGTCAAAATAATATAAAATTAAATTTTAAAATAAATGTATCAGTAAACTGAGAGTATACCAGGGTAAAGCAGTACTTGTACTGTGATTGCTGAGGGAGTGAGGATATCTGAGGGAGGAAATCCGCCAATACAACCAAAGTGGCGATTGTGCCGCGATTGTTCATAGAAAGTAGTGATTTCTAATGACATGACGCTTTAACATAAAAAATGTGTTAATAACATATTTGTTTTTGTATCAACTTCTAAGAAAAATCAATAAAAGAACAAGTGTTTGAACATATTTTTCAGTTAAGCTGTAAATAAAGCCTTAAATGAGTGTGTTTAAATAGAAAAATAAACAAAAAAAGCACCGGCTTTCACTCATAATCTACAAATGTAGTCTAAAAGGACGAAGTTTCGTGGTTATTCAAGCAGGAATAGTGTCCTTCTAGGACGATGGAAACGCTCTGCAAAATTGTCTTCAACGCAAAGAAGCTCCAGGCGCTATTATAGACTAGTGTTGTAAACGTATAATTAAATGTCGATATTAAATAAATTTAATTATTTAAATTCTAATATTCGTTACATAAACATGTTTACATACATTTAGGTACTTTACACAATATCATTATAAAACATAGCCTCTGTGTTATTCTGATGAATCAGATATATTATTGCAGAATTGTATTAAATACTTGGAGCAGTTTTGCGTAAAAGAGTAACAAATATTGATCCATACATACTTATAAACTTTCACGTTTATAATATTTGTAGTATAAATCACATTCTTATGACGTATTCTATTTCTTAGCTATCAGTTATTAACATGGCAACTCTGAGAAGAACTGGAAAGAAAACAGGAATTCTTATTTATAATAAATATTTTAATTATAATTGTTAATAAAACTATATTGTTACAGAGAAGTTACACTCCCAAGAAGTTTTGTCTATTAAATATTCGAACAGATATAGACTCCTTCAAAAATGTATATTATATATAAATGACCGCGATAAAAGTCCCACCTGATAAGGGTTGCGAACAACCGCTGGACCCATATCGCTCAAGATCGTAACAGGTGGGTGTCTTTGGAAGAGGCCTATGTCCAGCAGTGGACTTGATAGGCTGATGATGAAGATGATGATATAAATAACCTGCAATACAGATTTCAATTTATTACGCTACATTTAATAAACAATTATAAAAACTTCAAGGTACTCTTAATTAGAATGTTCAAGATTAAAGAATTTATAGACGCACAGCCATAAAAATACGACGCTCTATTGAATTATTTTCTTAGTTGTATTTATTTTTGCTATACTTTAACCTCGTCGACTCGTCTTAATTAGATTACAAAAACAGTATGCACTAAGACATAGTGCTGACGTCGTTTAAAATAAGCTTTTATTGTCAAGTCCTATAGTAAACACGTGGTATGTATTTTTATACCGATAATTATGCTATTGCAATTTGAAGTATTTTACATTATTAAATAGTCCATTTGCGTAAAATTAGAGCAACGCCTAAGCTGTTGCCGAGATTTTTAGTTAACATTTTACATGTTTATAAAGATGTTAAAAAATTGTTCTTTTTTTAAATTGAATAAAGTTTTGCCTCATTTGGCATCCGGATGGCCATGGGCGGGTGATACTTTTTTCTTACGCTTAATTACGAATAACGCTAAAGAGCATAAACTGACGCACTAATTGGTACGGCTCGTCCAAAGTGATACGAGCTCACGGAATACCAGCACGATACACTGCTTGTACTGTGTTATGCTGAGTGAGTGAGGGTACTGGAGGTACGTGATTATATGCTCAGGCGGCGTACAAAAGCCAGCAACACAAAACGATGCATTTGTCCTTGGTAGCTGATGATTTCCTATTGGAGACCAGTCAGATCCGTTGCCAATCTAAATAAAAATTCAGTGATATATTTATTGTATTCATCATCATTGTATTTCATCATCATCAGCCTATTACCATCAGCCTATCACCTATTACCATCTTCAACGATCTGGATCCAGCGGTTGCCCGCGACCTTCCTGAGATCGTCTTTGCATCGCGTGGCGGGACGTCCCACTCCACACACGTTTTCCGGTACGCGGTCGCCACTCGAGAACCTTGCTTCCCCATCGGTTGTCATTTTCATATTCGTATTTATTTTATCGATATTGAATTTAACCCGTCCATCACTACAAACAAAACCGCTTCAAAACTTAACGCATTACAGCAACTGCATTCACCTCAGTGGAAACTTAACCTGTAACCTAACGTGTATAATTATGTATTTTATACGGGCACATAAAAACTTTTAATTCCACTTTCAATATTTTACAACTCTTACACTTTTCGATAGAAGTTTTCTGATAAAATTATATATTTTTTTGTATTAAAACAAAAACGAATGTTAAACATAAATAAAATTACATCTAATAGTCAAAAATCATTAATTTTAGTGCAAAAATTTGTTGATTTCTTAATTATATTATTCAAAACTATATGAGAAGTAACACATTAATAATACATTGTTTAAATTGAATATTTTAGAAGTCATTTGCAAAATCTCACGGTTTAATAATATGTATGCTAATAATATGTTTATCGGTTTAGTTCATGAAGGTAGATCGCTATCTAGACGATAATCGCACGTTTCAAAACGATAATGAACCCTCATTACTCGACAGAATAAATCTTTTTCAATAAACCTTACTTTTTATTTTTTTATCACTATTTTAATCAATTTCCAAACTTTTTGCTTAAATTTACAACTTATTATAAACTAACCATGAATTAAAAATGAAAAATGTTTCGATTAAGATAAACTTTATAAGAACACATATCATTATCTTCTATATTTTGGGCTATCTTCTAATCTCATAGTTTGTGGTATCACATAGATACGCAAAAAAAAATATACATATTCACAAATGTTTTGACAGCTCATACTTATTCCCTAAACAGACAACAATATATACAATTTTTTACCGCAAGTTTTATATTATAATAGAGAAAAGTAGATAGTAGTAGTAGTAGTAGATAATATACAGGTTAAAATTTTATTGCACAGAAAATACAGATAAACTTAATAAATGATGGTGGTATAAGTAAATTAGAATTACTTCTTGCTGTAGTTTTCCTTTTGTTCTTTTCACAGGTCAGTTTAAATTACTTAAGTATAATTTAACTATATTTTTATAGTATAGAGTATACTCTATGTCTGCATCAAAAGTATTTTCAATTTAAAGCTCTTTAGTGTGCGCTTTTCAAAGACAGCAGTACCACGAATAGTGTAATTTGTCATGTTTTTGACACGAGCCCGCTACAAATTGATTTTAGTCAAACGGTTTGAAATATGACGTGAACTTTTGTGGCCTTTGTAAAAATGATCGTGATTGATTATTGAGAGATCGGTAATACGTTATTTTGAGTATATATTGCAATCACTGGGTTTATTTCGCCAGTTTTTCTCAGTGGAATTAGCTTGGAACCGGTGGTAGACTGATTTTGACGTACAACGACCTGCATTTTTGCCTTGGAGAGCCGCAGGTTTGTATCCGGCCTTTAAATATATTGATAATGATATTTGGAAATTTCTTTATGTTTAATTTTCTTATATAGGTATATATTTTTTAGTTTATGTATTGTGTCTTGTGTAGTCACGAATTAAATTATAAACAGTATTAAGACCGGAGATCGACAAAAAGAAAGATTTGATTTGGTAGTAGTTGTCAAATGTCATTGGACGTTGTTGTTTTGAGGTTAGTTGTCAGAATGTGTTATGAAGAATAAATAAGTTTAATTATCGAAGAACGCTGTTCTCCCTGGTATAGGTAATTATCCCACCGATATAAGTGAATTAATGTCGTATAAATGTCGCTTCTATACTGTAAGTGATACTGTCAAATAGTAATATAAGTTTGAGAGCATAAAAGTAGGTTAACACTTACGCAACCATAACTCATCTTTAATCTCATTCGTCCGGGCTTAGCCCGTTTCAGACTTTTCATTTCCAAACTCCGTTAAGGCAATCGGCCATTAAAAACCAGTGAAACAACAGTGCTGTATATTTGAGTTTAGTTTTAAAGCCATTTTCTATAAATCGTCCTTCCATAACGCGATAAAAGCAGAGTTTGGCGTTAAAAATTCAAATTTTCATCGGAAAATCTGCGATCGTAGACTCGACTTAAACTGCAGCGCTGCCTGTGTCACCAGCCATCAAATGCAGTTAAGGATGCCCGTGCACTCGATGTAGCGAAATGTCACGGAAAATAGGCAAAATATTCACAACACCAAATTTCAAATAATCTATTTGTAAAGTAATTGATATAACTAATATAAAAATATTATATAACTAGATTTTAGGAACAATCAACACATATAATATATCTCTGATTGTGTTATATGTTTAAATATTATTCTTCGTTTGACATTATATGTTATGGACATAGGTCTTGGCTTAACACGAGAATTAATTCCGATGATATTAAATACAATACCTATTTAATACTTTAATGATATTTAAAACAATAAAACGTATGTGAGCAGCTGGAGGTGACCATGGGCGGAGGTCCGCTTATCCTAAATGAGCACCCTGCTCGTTTGTCCTCATTTTCATAAAAAATATGACAGTTTTTGTTTTTAAGAGGTTACAATCATTAAATATTAATATTAAATGAAAATTAAATCAAACGTAAGTGATGAATTAGAATTGTCGAATTAATTATTTCAGGCATCACGAAATGGATTCCCATTTCCATCAAAGAATCACATTTAATTTAGACATCTTGGTTAGAGGATACACAAAGGCCACTCGACATCTCAGAAAAGCCTTCAACACTTGTGATGAGAACGTTAATTCTTGCTGTTCAGAAGTCTGTAAACTTAGACTACATTTTCATAGATTATTATGTATGTATTATACTTAATTTAATATATGATGTCAGTGATTATCACAGAATTTGCTTGGGCTGGCTTGTCCAAAGTGACACCACGGGCTCACAGAATACTCAGCATAAAAAAATAGTTTTACTTGTAACGGTACTTCTACTATGTTTCACTGGGTGAGTTAGGATATGCGAGGCCCTTAAAATGCCGGTTAAGCGGCCCAAAAACCCGGCAACACAACCAATGCGCGGAGTGTGGCGCGGTCGGTGATGGGTGGCCGTGTTCTCTTACCAAAAGAGACCCGCCTGCGCCGTTGTCCGCTAATAAAATAAAATTAAAAATGTAAAATAGTCATTTATTTTAAACAAATTATCCATTTATAAGCTATATTATGCTTTTCAATCTAAAAGTATAATTTAAAAAATGTATCAGCTCGTATATAATCAGCCTTAAATCAGTGCCATCATTTTTTATGATGCACCGTCACAGCGACAGGGATTTGGGATACCCTAAATTGTATTCGAATAGAATTTTTTTAAACAAACTTTTATGATTTTGTGGTGCCGAATAATGCCATCAAATATTGATAGCCTGTGTTCTAGATCCCTGCAGCTTACATAGTTCTTACAGGATAGGTCTCAAATGAAATCCGAAGAAAATATGGCTGACCAAAATAGTCTTAGAGGTGTACTAGATATAGAAATGCCAGACAACCTCTTTCTGAAATGCATACAAGAAGCCAAAGGATAATAAATTAGCCAAGTAAGTTAGTTTATCACTTACTCTTTTGATTACATTTTTTAATTTTTTAGCGCGCAATGTAGCATGTAGGTTTCTTCTATGTTAGGAGAACACCGCCGCCCATGAACAACAGCGCCACATTCCGCGCATTGGTTGTGTTGCTGGCTCTTTACACCGCTTAAGCGGCACCTTTAAGGGCCTCCGATATCCTCAGTCACTCTGCGAAATACAGTACAAGTACCGTTTCACGCTGAGTATTCTGTGAGTGTTTATGTAAAAAATATATCAATCAGAGCGGGGCTCGAACCCAGTAACCTCATTTAGTAGCAAGATAGGTCACGAGACTGATATATACCAATATATTTTAAAGAGTATTAAGTTGTACTTTATATATTTATTAGTTTATAGCTTTTAATTGAGATACACTTGATTTAACGTTGCGAAAAAAAGTAATTCGAATAATAATTTTGTGTGTGTTTTATTTTTCTATTACGGTAATTACAGGTATGTTTCGGTGGTAAAATCTCACTGCCATTGTTGGTAAAATAAAAAAAAAAAAGCGTGGTTAGATCGGAAATTCTTCGTCACGTGGGTTAAGATTAAGGCTTTAAAAATTAGCCTTCACCTGTAATTACAAGCGATGAATATTTCATGAGGCTCGGTTAAATATAAGCCTTTGCAACTGCGGTGGTCTTTTGTGAAGATCGGATTTATGAAAACCTCTTTTAATTATGGGTAAGTGTCTGTGGACTTTTTAATACAAATGACGGGCGGTTTATACATATTATTTATTCAGTACCCACGACGTAATATTAAAAAAAAACATTTTAACATTTTATTAAGAACCTATTAGCAGATATTAAAATAAAATAAATCTATTATAATCTTTTCGAGAGCCAGCGTGTCGGCCTTAAAATATTTCATTTCATTTACAGTGTTAAATTTAAATTTCTATCAAAAATATAAAATATTTAACGATTCCGTTGAACGAAATGTAATTACATACACGTATGTAAAAATGATTGTCGTATGTAACAACTACTATATAAGAACTATTTTTTAAATAATTTAAACAAAAATATCTCATGGTTATTGCATGAACTCTCTGTGCCTATATTTTTCTTCATTTAGATAGGGATTATTTGATATAAGAAAGGTAGTTTGGATTTTTATCAACAGCCAAAAGACCTATGTAAAGCCAATGTTTCCTATACAAACCCTTTACCTATCTGAAGTATTTTGCCCAACATTTTCTACATTTTACCCCTTCGTAATATTTTCTATAGCGAAGGGAAAATTTAATTAATAGCTCATTAATATCACGGGCGACGGAGGGTTAAAAAGAAAAATGTATAAGGTTTAAAAAGTTTAAACTCAGTTTTTACTCGTTGCTTATAAATTAAAATTAAATTTATGTCTTTAAATTATTACAAGCAAGGACAATACGTGCTTCGTTTATGTCTTAATTAATATTTAAATAAGACTTTAACAAAGTCTACTAAATACTTTGAAACTGATGTCTATGGACTTGTATACGGAATATTTATTTCTGTTTTATTCGTTCAATAGATTATGCGCTTTCAGATATAAATAATAATATATTTCTAAATTAATTAAATGTAAAGCAATTGTCAAAATAAGGCAATAAATTAAATACTACGGAAAATTTCTTTAAAACATAGTTAAAAAAGAGTTTTTTTATTAAAAAAGACTACATCTACCAGCAATCTGCATTATATGTTCATTATTTATTTTTTATTTTTTTTGTGAATCTATCTACTACTGTCGACGACTATCTTACTGTTTGACCATACGGTCCTGACAGCTTTATCGCGGGCTTTTGGGGGCGAGCGTAAGCTCGCCCGAGAGTTGATACTACACGATTAGCACAAGGGCGCCTCCTGCGAGACTCGAACCTCGGCTTGGACTATCGTGGGGAGAAACTAGTTGTATGGGCGGCCGAACGGTAATGTTCATTATTGTGTAGTTTTTATTCATATTAATTTAAGCAACCTCGCTTAAATTTCATTAAATACGTGAAAAATATTTTTTTTATGGATCTTTATAAGTTATAATTTTTTTAATAGTATAGCGGATAACGGAGCAGGTGAGTCTTCTATATGATAAGTGAACACCGCCCCCGATGTTAAACCGTGCTATAGTCCGCGCATTGGTTGCGTTGCAGGCTTTTTACGTCACTTAAGCAGCACTTTTTTAACAACTTGTACAAGTACCGTTTCACGTTGAGTATTTTGTGAGCCCGTGGTAGACGAGCCGGTCCAATTAGTGCGTCAGCATATGCTTCAGCATGGCTCTCCCACGCGTGAATTTGGTATATAATATAAAATATTAACATTACAGATGTGTGATTTGTATATTATAATAAAAATTTTAATATCCATATGATAAAGACTGATTTAAGTTCTTGAAAAGTAAATTTCTAAATTTTAGAAACCGAAAAAAATGTTTTCTAAAGCTTCTATATAATAAACGTCATTTTAATTGGCTATTTTGGATATTTTTTCATATGGTAATTGATTTTTTTATTTCATTCATATGTCAATACATTTGTGCAGTAAATTTTCTAATTTAAATATGTAAATGCATCTATATTCAATTTAAAGCTATAAAAGCTGGAACGAAACAGTCGGTGAAATAAAATGGCGCCGAGTGACCGTTCCGTGCCAAATAGTCTGTGAAAAAGAAGCATAGATTTAGGGTTCAGCTATGTCTAGTCTGACCGATGGAAAATCTATTTTTTTTAAATTCAACCTTTCTTACTTCACGATATCTTTCACGTGAAGATTCCATCAAGTGGCATTGGTCTAATTTTACGTGATACTAAAAAAAATAATGCATTTGTGCCTGTTTCCTATATATCCCTTTCGAGTTGTGCTATCTTTTGAAATTTTTCATTTCAGTCGTGTGAGTACATTATGCGGGACCCTATCCCAGTCCACCCTGCACAAATAATACATCCACCCTCATTTGCATGTAAATGCGGCGAAAGCTTACATCACTGTTTACTTTTACTTATTTAGCTATTTTTCCCTTTTATACCTTCTTCCGTTGCTATCTTTAAATCCGCTTGATAAAAAGTTTTCACTCTGCAAGTGCACTCTGTTTACTGATCACGTTTGGGTTTATGACTTTTACTTTTTTAACTTGCAAAACTATTTGTACCTACCCTCGTACTTTGTACATTACGTTAAAATATGAAACGACTTTTATGTAACGTATCCTCTTCTTCTTCTTGCTAGACCTGTTCCCATTTCCTTGGGATCGGCCTTCCTAGTCCGCAGTCTCCATTGAGCACGATTTTTATATAACGTATACTAATATTTTCATATTTAATGATAATTGAATTTTATTATTAATGCGATATATATTATGTATAGTGTATGTACGATTTATATTTTATATCGTATTTTTTTATTCTTTAGCAGACAAAGGAGCAAGTGGGTCGGCTATATGGTAAGTTAAAACCGCCGCTCATGAACAACCGCGACATAGTCCGCGCATTGGTTGTGTTGCTGCTTTTTACGCCGCGTAAGCGGCACTACAAGTGCCGCCTATATCCTCATTCGCTCTGCGAAACACAGTACAAGTACCGTTTCACGCTGAGTATTCTGTGAGTACCGTGGTACCACTTCGGACGAGCCGGCCTAATTAATGCGTCAGCATATGCTTCAACATGGCTCTTCCGATGGTGAGAGATTAAGCAATATAATAAATTCCATACCAGGTACTCAAAACGTTACGACTTAAGAGATGTATACATAATAGTAAGTTAACAGCTTAAATAAAAATACATCTAAGCTAACAATTACAATCTAAGCGCGGATTGTGGCTTTGGATCCCTTACCGTATAGGAGTTCCTGTGTGCGGAGCCTGCTCCGTTGTTCCCTATACGATTAAAACAAGTAAAGTATGAATCGAAATAGCGAAATAATGAAGATAGCGTTCGCACGCCCGATGCTGGATGTAAATCAATAAGCAAAACAATCGACGGCCAGACTGCATTACCATAGGCAAATTGTTCCATACACCTGCGCAACCATCATTAGGGAACGTGCAGTACCGAGTTACACACCAACATACATCGATTGTTTCTGAATCTTTTACGAACTTAAATCTACGCATAGTTGATGGCTTACTTACTTAGCTCCTAGGGTACCGGTACATAGGGCCCTGCACATTTATTTTCACTATGATTAGTGTCAGAATTTATGAAATATAGGGAGAATCTATCAACGATTAAAACGGATTGACAATTTAAGCTGTAAGAGTGGAGGTATTTCTATAAAATGACATATTGGTTTTTTTACTAATTTTCAAAATATTTAAGGCATGTCAAAGGTTGGACTGACTGAAAAGAATGATAATACAGCCTAATAGAAGGTTCTTGGTTGTGTTAGTATTCACCCAGTTGTCGAAATCTGCATATATAATTCCTTGTACATACTAAGGCAAATGCTGACGCACTTATTGAATGGAACAATAGTACTTTTTATGTGTTACACTGTGCACATCAGGATATAGCTTAAGTAGCGAAAAAGGTCAGCAACACAACGAAAATGCGCATGCGATGCGGTTTTATGCGAGCGTAGTGTGGTGATTGTTTAGCCCATTTTCATATATATAAAAAAACCTACGTGCCGTAATCAATTTACATATTTAAATGCTAAAGTTGAAATAATGTTTTGGGATTATCTATTGATCAAAATTGTGCGATTCAGGACGACTAAGCG
Organism: Delias oraia; assembly: GCA_018230265.1. Classification (NCBI taxonomy): domain Eukaryota; kingdom Metazoa; phylum Arthropoda; class Insecta; order Lepidoptera; family Pieridae; genus Delias; species Delias oraia. The sequence continues at coordinate 13,707 of DWCF01003895.1, forward strand.
GCGCTTTGTAAATAAGTCCGAAGTTAAGTCGAAGCCGGGATATGCCTTATTAGCATAAAGTTTCCTGGCTAAACTCTTTAAGTTGTGCTCAAATTGATAGCGGTCTTAAAGTCGGCAGTTTTTGAGAATTTATTACTTAACTTTTTTATGAGACTTTTACAGGTCAGCGTATAGATTTTAACGTTCAAGCGAAGACTTATAGAGTAGAAATTCAATTTATTTTGTTGGAACAAAGTAAATTACGCCTACAACTAAAAAGTTCATGGTAATATTTAAAAAAAACTGAACTACGAAATTATAGTGTTGCTCTTTGTTGCTCCTCTGAAGCGACTCGTAACAACTTCAATGAAATTTTGTATGCTCAGGTATGAGTATCGTTCAATATATATTTTTCATACACTTAAGTGATAAGTTTTGGTCATCTCAAACATTAATTTTATACGACAAGTCATTAAAAATACATGATTATGAACAAAAATAAATATTAGTTAATACATTTTCAACGTTACGCGATCAACACCTACTTTTTAAGAGCAATAATATTATTTTAATAATTAATTTTCCAATACAGCGTTTGCCAGTGTCGGGTAACTTTATTATATTTTTCTAGATGAATATTGGCTATTAAACAAATTATCGAGTTTCGTGCAGATTTAGAGCTTACTTTCTGAAGTAAATTTATAGAGTAAAGTACAAGCGTAATCGTTACTAAAAGGCTGGCAACGCACCTGCGGCACTACAGAGGTCACTTATTCTAGACGAGCCTCCAGATTTTTTGCCTCCTATTTAAAAACAATTTATTTTAAAAACAATTAGAGTATACATGTAGTAACTTTAAACTCTTTTAAAAGTTAAAATTTGAACAAAGGTTTGTGCCCGATGCATTAAGATCCGATGTGATAGCAAGAATAAAATAAATTCTTATTAAAATTACGTTTATGTAATAAAGCAATTAATTTTGCACAATATCAACTCTTTGTTTCAAATACAGTCTTGCTCTAATATAATTAATGTGCTTTTGTTAACTAAAAACGTGTTAACGCGAATTACTTTTTAATTATACACAGGAAATCCACACGGCTCTTGGTGTAGACCAAACCTCTACAGATACTATGTAAAGGTTTTTTTTTACCTTCTAATATTGTGTATTAATATTAAGTATTTATGAACTATATTCTTTTTCCAGAATAAAACTCAAAATGGTGCAGTTTCCATTGTATCACTTCGATGTTTGTCGTTCAATAACTGAAGGTTTTTTAAGGCATTTTTTGCCACGTTGGTGCGTGCGCGGTGCCTTCTGTGAAATCAGGTGCCTGCAGAGGTATTTCTAAAAAAAAACCTTTAAAAAAAGCGTATCTATTTCTAAACGACCGGCAACACACACGAGGAACAGCAGACCCTAGAGATGTTCATGGGTAGAGGATCGCTTATCCTAGGTAAGCCTCCTTTTCATGGATTTTAAGAATTAGGAACTCTTATTCAAACACTGATAATTTAACCCAAGGAGTTGAAGAATTACTCACTAAATAGAGCAACAAGAAGTGTATTTGTGTATATGTTAAAAGATTCTCTGATTTTTAAAAACCCATGCAAGACCGTGGTGACTACTAATATTTAATAAAGTGTTTCGGTATAGGCAACGATTGAGACTAATTTATAGGCCTTTCGTATTTTTAATTTGGTTTTAATGAGGAGGGGTGGCCTCTCATTACGTTATATCGATGTTTGGAAATCAAAATTAATGAGTCTTTCACGACACTCGAAGGTATTCGCGTTCAAATTGAGTATAAGTGTGCGTTTTCATAATTAATAGCTTTTCAAAGTGATTTTTTGTATCAATCGGCGGCTATGGCTGCTGACTGTGTTACAAAGGATTGGACTCTAGCTAGTGCATTAGGTTGTTAGGCTGAATGCCTATTGTGAACCTCGAAGGCCATACTTGGGTCGTAGGCCCAGGAACTTATCCCTTAATCCTATGATTTCAGATGACAGTCGCAGTGTCAGCTGGTGCCGTGACGTTTTAATGGGTCACTCTGGAGCAGCAAGTTCCAAATATCCTTGCAAAGTGGAAAATAACTATGAATTTCCTTACGAGAAAAGTATAAGCAACAGCAGAAGACAGCTACTGAGTACGTTGGTACAAAAAAATCCATATGTATGTTTCTTGAAAGATTTACAGCGCTACAAGGCTCCTACTTAATTGTCCAATCTGGGAATTAATTGTAAAATATTTTAAATTCATAAGCATTTACGCAAATAGACCCCATAAGGGGCGCTTTTGAAAGTCGATTTACAATGATTAGTTTACAATTATTATTGATTCGGAAGATATACCTCTACGAGAAGAACCAACAACAAACTCGTAAAGTTTAATTATTTTATCGCCAAATTTACAATGGTTGGTCTCTTTATATGACATTGGCTAGTTAAAAAGGTATCAGTTGGTGCTTGTGCAGAAGTTTTCATGCATCTTTGTATTCTAACTAACTTTAAGGACACTATTAGCCTTGATTTTTTATAGCGAAAATGAGCAAGCGAGTTTTCGCCGCCCATGGCGAATAACGGAGAAATCCACGTTTTAGATGTGTTCCCAGTTTTAATGATCTACATTTTGATGTCATAATCTGTTAATTATTTAACTCCGAATTTTTTGTATATATAATATCAATATCGATAGATGTAATAATATTGTCGAATTCTGTATGACAATTTATGAAATGTATTAATTATGATTTGGGAAACTTAAAATTTGAGCGTACCTATCCCTATAAGGCCGGAAGCGCATTTACAATCGTGCAATAGCTGGGGGTGTCCATGGACGGAGGTATCGCTTATCATAGGTGAGTCTCCTGTTCGTTTTCCACCGTTTCCATAAAAATACTGATTTTTTTTAAAGTGAATAAAGTAGAATGTTAATAAAAAATCTCTATCGCTCCCCATTACTCTGTACCGAACCAATTGTTTTCCAACAAAGATGTTACCCGTATACTTTACATAGATTTAATTATACACATCGTCCTGATAAAATTTAATTGCATGTGCAAATTGCACCTTTATTGCAATTTAATGGCTAACTTTAAATGTTAAACATGTCCTAAAAACGATAAAAACTAAATTATAAAGTCTTTGTGTTGATAATTGATTATTTTAATGAACACTTTTTAGATTCAATGACGGCTGTATGATAATGGAATATACAGTAATAAAAATTTATGAATTGAGACTGGTTCCAGTGTAGTTTCTCTTAAACAGCCAAGTTCATGAAATTGACAAAGTTAGCTTTAAAATAAATTATTAATTCTAAATTCCAATTGCTTACTCTATATCAAAATACCAAAATAATAGATATGTTGGTACTTTTTAAGTTTCAGCTTAAGTATAAGTGTAACTTTGATAACATACACAGGCAGCACTTTTGTTATTTGTAAAAAAGCACATAAAAAAGCAGACCATCGATCAAGCAGGTCCCTAGTTGTTATCTGTCCTGTCCTATCAAGTCTTTTAATGTCTAAAATAGATGACCGCTAGCTATGGTCAAGAACAGTTCTGCCAGTGCAATATATGCTTATTTTTTCTATAGCTGTTGTATGAAGTGATTTAAGATGTCGCAACAAAGTTATAAATTTAAAAATATAGGTGTTGCAGAGGTATTTCCAAACCGAAATGCCTTGGGTATCTTTAAAGAAGAGCGTAACTATCCATGAAAGGTCAGCAACGCATCTGAGGGCCAGCAAGGGCTGAAGCTATGCAAGGCAGAAAGACCCTTTATACTAGAAGAATCCATCTCATTTGCCTCTGTTTTAAAAAAAGAAGGTTGAGGTGGCGAAGGTGACTGGAAACCACCATACTATTCTCGCAAGACTACATTCAGACGTATTAAGTAAAATTACACCCAAGAAGATGTGTTTATATATTTGTAGCTTTTTTTATTTTTATCGAAGCGAAATCAGATGTCGACTAACTATAGGTAAAGAGTTATTAAAAAACTATAATAATTGACTCAATTGTAAATAATTCAACATTATATGGCGATGGTAAGATTTAGAATGTAAGGTAATTTCTTGCCTGGTTTGAATGGTGGTTTAATCTTCACCCATCCATAAAATGACAATACGAACAGCCGCTTAACTCACGTTATACAGGCAAATAGAGGGCTCGCGCAATAAGCGATATCGCATCGCACGACGCTAATTTGACAAGCGACGTGCTGCAGCTTCTGTTGTGGCTTTATACATACCATAGAGCTTCGCCATCATAGAGGCAACTATTAATTACTAGTCTACACAGTTAACTTTTGTCTGTATGTACGTATAAGTAACTTTTTTAAAATTATATAATGTATTTTTGAATTTCGTACCAAATTATGCACCTGCACGTACCGATATATGGCTTTCTTTCTCTGTTATACTACGAAATCTTAAGCTACGTCATTTAAATTAGGAAATACAAGCAATTTTACAAAG
>DWCF01003896.1:0-18160 GCA_018230265.1 Delias oraia
GTAAGCAAAGGAAGGCTGCTGTATTTAATCGTTTTTTAATTTGTTTTATATTCATTATAATAAAAAACCAAATAGACTACCGTGTAATAAGGTTTGTTATCAGATTTTACTAATATTTATACAAATAATTTCAGAAAATAAATACATAATACACAGCGTGAAATAGTATCTTTACTGTATTTCGCTGAGTAAGTGAGTATATCGGAAGCCCTTGAAATACCAATTAAAGGGCGTAAAAATATGGCAACAAAACCAAAACACGGATTGTGGCGCGGTTGTTCATGGGCGGCGGTAATCTTTTACAATAGAAGAGACCCGCTTACGCCATTGCCTGATAATCCATAAGAAAAATAAACAAAGCGAGAATATTTATTCATAAACAATAACGTTTAAATAGAAACCTATGAGATGTCAGTTCATATATTAGTAATTTGCTAATTCGACGTGTAAGGGCAATACAGCTACAAGCTGACTTAGCTTAAACTAACAGGCTGTATCTGCTGATATGTCAGTTTATATGATGTGCGGGGTCGTCAAAGCGTTCTGATATTTCTGAATATGTAAGCACTATGACATTTCTCTTGGATAATCGGTTTTAAGTAGAACTAAACTTGTTGAACTAAAGTGAAAAACTAAAACATAGCTTAAATCAATGACAACACATTATACTGAAAGCATTGTATGAATGACATTAAGGCCAACAACGCATCCGCGGCCTATCATAGGCTAGGGGTGTTCATGGGCGGAAGATCGTTATACTAGGCAAGTTACCTGCTCATTTGCCATATAAATTGATCAATTATCATATATTATATCAGTTATATACAGAACCTATATAACATTAATTTATTTTATTTTGTAATTGCTTTAAATTTATATCTTAAACATAATAAATAAACAATTTGTCTAGCAAAGATAATAAATTAATGTCAGATGACAGTGTGAAATATCTGATTTCAGATTTATTGGCCATAATTTTAGGTTCACTTACAAGGTTCCATCAAATATGAATGTTTAAATTGTATGTTATATACGCTTACGTCTCATCTCAACAAAGCTAAACTCGCAATTAAAGTAAGTTCATCTATGTAAAACCACAATTTAGTTAACAAGTAAATTATTAAGCAAGCGATCATGTACTGCGGTTTGGCTTGGGGCGAGGAGTTGATTCCATCACAAAACAATTTTCCTATATTGTAACTGGATAATAAAAAGATTCTCGTTCCGGCTCGCTAACTCCAAATAAAAAGTAATATTAGCGTTCTTATGTTTTCTAAGCAAAATAAATTATAATTTCTCCTTGTTTTTTGGGTGGTTTGGTTGCCGGATAGATAATATTTCTCCTTACGGGGTTGAATGTTATATTTACATATGAAATATTACTAGAAAAATATTGATAACATAAAATTTGATAACAATTTTGTTTTTAATGAATGAACTAAAGCTATTGGATTATAACGTGATTAATATTAATATTTAAATTCATATAAGAGCCTGGTCGCTAAATGGTTTTAAGAGTTGAAGTTTATAACCATGAAGCGAAAGATATCGGGTTCAAATCCCGGTCCAAACATTTATAGTTTAATATATAATTTATTTGGTCGCCGGAAGGGCTTGACAGTGTACAGGCGCATGTCTTAATACTGTGGAAACCGTGAGAGAGTCTACTGTGTTTCGCTGTTAGAGTAACATTATCTGAGAACCTTTAAAATGTCGCGTAAGCGGCGTAAAAAGCCGGCAAAACAACCAATTCGTCGAATGTGGCGCGGTTGCCCATGGGCGGCTGTGTTCTTTTAACATATAGTTGTTCCACCTGCCCCATTGTCCGATATACAATAAAAAATAGTAAAAAAATTGAGTTGTGCAGAAACATATGATAGCGCCACACCAAAAATAACTATTTAAAATGCCATTGTTGAAAACGGAAATGCAATGTTCAAAAGTAAATACTGGGCATCTAAAATATTTCACGAGAATGCAAAGTTTACCTCTGGTAAACATTTTTAACCGAATACACTCTGACCTCTTCACCTTCAATACTTTTAGAATAGCTTCAAAGATTTTACTCCCACAAAATAGGGATTCTTATATTGCAAAGGCTACGTTTTAAATGTAAATTATACATAGTTGTTCATATCTAGATTAAATTATATTTTTAGAATATTAAATTTTAAAATTATACGTTTATATTAAAAATGAGAGACACTTGATAAATTGAAATTTAACGAAAGTATAGAGTAATGAATTATAATATATGTATTTTTTGTAATTCCACCAAGAATTTAAAAAATTGAGAGAACGAAACTATTTGTTACCTTCGAAAAACTCAAAAATGTTGGCTTAATTTCATTCCTATGTTCGCCGTCGGTGGACCGAATTTAGCAAATAAGGTGTCAAAAAGCAATCGAAGTGGTCCCATATATTATTTTTTATTATATTTATAACATGCCTTTTAAAATCAAATTGAAACATGGGGTAATAACACTCTTAAATATTTTTAATAAAGTGAAAGAATATTTAAGTCGTAATTAGGAATATCTGTACTATATAGTATTGAATGACACATTATTCACGAAGCAATGAAGGTGGTTCGTATTATTTTGTTTGCCGTAGGTCTACCGCCAATATTTATTCTTAAAACACGGTATTCATTTTCTATTAATATAAATATTTGATTCTATTCCTGGGAGTATTCAAAATATTACCGAAACTATATGCAAATTTCATTTCCTTTATCTACTCAATGTGCAGTATCATTGCTAGTTTAAAGCTGATATTCATATTATAATTGGAGATTTTGTTTGAGAAAAAAATTAGTTGGATGTATATTAAAGAAAGTGTCAGTTTTAAGTATAGAAAAGTAGGTAAATAAGTTTTAACGTCTTATATAGATAGACATTCAATTATGAAATGCAGAAATGAGATAGAAATATTCATACATTATTTATGGAAACGGTGGTAAATGAGCAGAAGGCTGATCAAGGTTAACTGGATCTCCATCCACCGATCCTCCATGCATACCCAAAGCCTTTGCAGAGCCGCGGGTGCGTTGCCGGCCTTGTGAATTTCAATGATACTTTTGTTTTTTGACTCTTTAGCGTTGCATAGAGATGTTGCTTCGCTCAGCATCTTCTACCGCATGTATCACGGGGATTGTTCGGAGGGCTGTTTTGACTGATATCTGGTGATGAATTTCACCATCGAACATTGAGATAGAATGCAAAGTTTCATCGCTTTCACCTCGATATTTATGGTTCCACAACTGTGCATTTTTTGAGGCATTTTGTGCCGCGCACGATTTCTCTGTAGAATCAGCTGCCAGCAGGGGTATTTCCAAACCAAAAAGACTTGGGGACTTCCAAGAAAAGAGCTTGCCGCTTGCCCTAGGTGAACCTCCTTCTCGTTTTCTATCAATCGTATAATCTTTTAATATATATCTGTTAAACTGAAAGTTTTATTCGTTTTCACGTTATTTGAGTTACATAGCACAAAAATTTAAGCAAAATCTTCTTAAAAATATTTTGCAACAACACGTAGAGCTTTCGAAAGGCACGCTCAAAAGATTTACAAACGCTTAATTCCAGTAAAGAATTTCAAAAGTAAAAGCACGGAAGGAAACTGTCCGGAAATTATTGGAGCAATCAGATTGTGCAGATTCCGCTTAACATTAGCAAAATTCTTGTCGAAATCCAATCGCATTAAGAGCATTTAAACTTTGTTCCGCGGCTGGATTCTCTAATTTCTCTTCCGTTGAAAAAATAGGCTTACAAACGGCCTTAAATTGTAACCCGACCTAAATAATTGGAGGTCCCCTTTTGTTCCTATTGGTAAATTAAATATTATTTTTTATTAACGTTCGGTAAGTTTTACAGATATCTGAAATTTTTACACCAAATTTTTTTATACGATTAAAAAACACTATTGGACAGAGTGGCCTTTACAGCTTAAAGCGGACTGGGAGCCTCGCCGAGAATTTATAATTTTTACCGCGACTATCGCAAGGCCATCTCATGTGAGACACGCGGGAGTAGTAATTTTAAATATTATTTAATAACTTTTGTTATAACTATTTTTGAGAAGTTTAACTTCCACCTGTAATTATCAAATTGTGTGACTATATGTATGTCAAGCATGGTAAAAGCGAAAAATTTATTATTGGATTTATGTCATCTTATATCAGACATAATTTTATAATTATGATAGCGAAAAAAATTTTTACTACCGATAGTTAATAATATTTTTTGGTAAGTACTAATTATTCCTATTGGTATAAAAAATGATTATATGGAACAAATAGTGTTAAAACTGTTACATTTCGAATATCGTTTTTTAAGTAACTATAACATGTTTAAATATATTTAAAAAAAACCCAAAATGAAAAATATTTTATTGGGAAAGTTACCTTTATAGATTGAATATATTATAAACATATGTGAACCTCGTAGCTTAATGTGTTTAAAAGTGTATCATAAAATGAGAGGAATCGGGTTCGTAATAATTTAATTTAAAATTTATTCGCTCTCTTGGTTTCGGCTTGACAATGGCCGGGCAAGTGTCTTAATGCTGTCGCACTAATTACTACTACTACTGTCGTACTAATTTGGCCGGGTCGTCCGAAGTGATACCACGAGTTCACAGAATACTCAGCATGAAACTGTAGTTATACTGTGTTTCGCAGAGGAAGTCAGGATATTGGAGCCCGCTTTTACAAAGGCTTTATTGAGGCCGGATTAAAAATGCCGCGTGCCGGCGTAAAAAGCCTGCAACACAACTAATGCGCGGACTGTGCCGCGGTTTTTAATGGGTGACGGTGGTGTCTTACTATATAATAGACCCACCTGCTCCGTTATCCGCTGTAGAATAAACAAAACATGATCTCGCCACAAGTTAAATCTCAACCATATACATACTCATATTATTAATATAGAACTGTGACGTCGTGTATAAAACGAAATTGGAACTTTTCAGTTATAAAAACTGTATAAAACATTCCCAAACAGTCCTAAACATTTTAATGATGACAATAAAAAGCGGCATTCAATTGTACTTGCTAACTTTGACTCGGAAACTTTTGCTTTCTTTTTAAAAAAATATTCTTCACGATCGAGATAATTTGCTAAATATGAGATTTGATCTTCAGTTAACTATAAGATAAAAATATGTTTATATTTAGATTGTATAATATTTGAAATAAACTTCAAATAAAACATAAAAAATAATAAAACAATAATTAAATTTAGTTCATTATTTGTTCATCGAATTGATACCTTTTTCGAAATCTGGCAAATATGATATGCTTTTTTATAAGGCTATTAATATGTATTATTGTAATTTTTTAAACAAGTTAGATTTTTATGTAAGCCTTTATATTTATGTAAGTGTAAGTGTTTAGCTTCAGTAAAATTTCTATATAGAAATATTTTTGTTTCGAAATTTGAAAAAAGAATTCTCCACTTGACAGTTAATAAATTAAAAAGAGTTTAGCATCTAAGCAATGGGAAGTTGGTATTCATTCCTCGAATGTTGCACGAAAGTAAGAAGAAAAATTATGTTGGATCGTAACGCAACTGGAATGCTTAGGCTATTAGTCATTGTGTCATCTTGAAGGCGTAGAGTTTCAAAGGGACTTATGGATTAAAAATAGGCGCGTCTCTAAATAAATATAAAGAAATTCAACACATCGTTTTTTTCAAAACATGAGTTTTAAAATAAAGTACGGAAGATTTGATTAATGTTATTAAATGGCACATCTCCGTGATTCTAATATTAAAACATATTTGTTTAGCGCATATATGAAGAAATCTGAAGAATATATTAACTAATATATTTTGCAAAATGTTCAATTTGCTTCCACTTTCATAAGCCACAGAATGACTGATAAAAAAGTTGTTGTAATACAGCTTGTTTATTATTGTATTTAATAATTATTTAAAGTAATTAAAAGGTTTTTAATTTCCTAAAATGATTCTCAAACTATGACAAAATACAAAGTTATTGTTGCAAAGTATTTCACAATCCAAAAAACTAGGCTATCGCATTGCGCTCTGATAATTTTTTACTTCCCAAATTATTATTTAAAATTTGGTAGAATATTGTTTTGGAAGTAATATTTTATTGTGTTTACGATAAAAGGTTTGTTTTTATTATAACAATAAAATTTTGAGGTTTATTATTTTGTTTAACCATTTAATTTTCTATTTCCTACAGTGTAGTATGATGTAAAATACACATAAAAATTAAAATTTTAGATTGAAATCGTTTTGTTGCGGTTTTTTAAACGTGGTGAACAGGTTTTACTAAAGGAGTTTATATTAAAGCATATTATTTTGTTAAACAAGATCAAGAAAAACTTCGTTTTAAATAAAAAAGAATAAAGGTTGTCTGGAATGAGAATGCTTTAATACCGTGTATTATAAAGTAATTAAAAACCAAAGCCTACGTAATATCGTCAGCGTTATTCTTATAAAAACTAACGTAAACAGCTGGAGTTAATATTAAAAAACTTATTGTGAAAAGTGCAAAACACCAACAATGGAACAATCTCACGTGTAATTCGCGAGCTGCTATTATTTTTCTTGTTAATAATAACGCTCAGGAAACAATAGCTGCATTGTCGTCGTATAGGAAATGTTTCGGGGTCACAAAATACGTTTTAGATACGCTTTAAATAAGGTTTTACGTGATAGTTTAGAATGTAATTAATGGATTAAAAATCAAACATTAAGGAAACTATATTTGTTTTTTTGTGAATATTAAAATATGTGAAGATGCTTCTTTAAGAAATATCTTCTCATATAGAAATGCATTCTAATTATATACTTGACTTAAGGAGTCAAAGTCAAGGAACTCGCCTAGATATTTCGTATTTAACTCCACTCCGTGTCTTCTCAAATCTCCACCATTATAGGATGCCTTCAAGACTGTTTTTTATGACAAGACTTTCTTCGCCTTTGCGGGTTCCAATTCAGAACTTATCGTGGAATGATTGGTGCTTGTTTGGAGAGTATAGCTGATCCAGCCCGATTTTCATATTTTAATATGCGATAAGGATTTTTTTGCAGTTCTCTAGTTGGCTGGCGTTGAGCTGGAGCCTTGTCTGTTTTCCTCCCATTGTAACTGTAAAAATTTATGAAAAAAAAGCCCGCCCATGAACAACCGCGCTACAGTCCGCGCATTGGTTGTATGGCTCTTTACGCCGTCTAATCGACAATCTTAAGGGCCTTCGATTACCTCACTCACTACGAAAAATAGTACAAGCATCATTTCACGCTGAGTATTTGCTCTTAGTATCGTTTCGGACGAGCCGGTGCTTTTTGAGCGACAGCATGGCTTTCTCACGTTTGAAAAACCTGTATTGTTCATTGCAAACCTAATGACACTACTAAGTAACTAATGTCTCATAGAAATACAGAATTTGCATATATTTCAAAAATGAATCACAACAATAAGAACAGTATATCAAATTCTCAATCACAAATTGTATGCTACATTACTATAATTTCAAGGACTTGCAAGGATTTCCAAACTTAAAGTTACCTTTAATTTTGATGATCTCTTAATCAGAAATAATGACACCAAAAATAAAGAACAAAAATAAAATATTTGTAAATTATAAAGTTTGCTTTTGGTGACTTTTTAAATTGACTCTACTTAGAAATGTACTGTCATTACATCGATCGGTGCACTTTTGCACTACCAGTTTACCTGTTATTTTAGCGTAATTTAGTTTAAATGACTTTATAAAGGTAATAACTCTATCGTGTTCACTGCGATTTCTTCAAAATTCAAGCCATAAAAACCACTTATTTTCATGGGTATAGAACAAAACGCGAATTAGCTTCCGTAACTTATTCGAAAAGTTATAACGTCGGGACTGAAATGAATTTCATGAATCAAATCACAGTACTGATCTTCCAAGTGACTGGCTTAATGGTAAATTTTTCTTTTATACTAATTTTCTTGCCTGATTTATGCGGAATATCGCTCAATTTTATTATTTTCTCAGTCTCCGAGGGTGACTTATTGTACGATCTTTTTCCAGAACTAATTAAAAATGTAAGATTTGTAATGAGTCCGTCTTAATGATTTTATTATATCAGTAAATTATACTTAGCAAGATATTAAAAAAATCGTTTGAAGTTACAGTTTCAGTTTGATTTACACCCGTAGGGGAGCCACGCTTCAGGATATGTACTATCGCCCTAATTTGGCCAGATCGTTCGAAATGATACCAGACGGCGCACAGTGTTTCACTGAGGGAAAGACACTATTGGAGGTTCTTGAAGTTATACTTTAAGAACTTATAGTTAAATAATGTATATTTCTATTAGATTTATACTCTGTAAGCGAATGAGGTTATTTCATTTTTTGTACATGATTCCATTAGATACATAGTTAACTTGCTTCTGTCTTATTATTTCTTGTATAAAAGTATAAAAAATGGAAATGTATCTTATTTAGACAGGGGCTTCGCTCATTTCGGCAGTATGTTTACATTAGTGATTAAATTTTATCATTAAATTTATTAAACATTATTAAATCAATATTATTTTTGATTTAAGTTTATACATTAGAAGGTCTATCGTCTATAGATTTGTAGCATTATTTTACCGAGATAATTTATAGTGTAATATAAATAAATATTCCGTATTTTCACTGTAAAACAATTCGATTTGAAGCACTTTACTGCCAACATAAAACAGTTACTGTGTCACAGGAATTAAATTTTTACGTCAGTCATAAAATTAGAATTAGAAACTTTGTAACTGAAATAAAAATACATTGTCAAGATGTATTATGCTAATTTTACTTTATACATTTACTTTAATTCGCTCGAAGGGTAGGAAATGTTAAATACAATTGGGAATACTAATAAAATGAACATTGTTATATTGTAACTTCGTAATTGAATAAAAGGAAGTCTACATTTTTGCTAAGCAATTACATACAGGTATTCATGGAGGTCCAAGGGGGAGGGGGGGGCAACCTATGTCCAGCAATGGACCTGTTCCGGCTGAAATGATGATGATGAATTGCATACCAATAAAAGTGTACTTACTTTTTTTATCTTTCGTAAACAATCAAAATTTTTCGCTACGTAGGAATCCGAAAAAATGTCTAATGTCTCTGGCTGACCTGCATTTGTGGTTGCAAAAACGAGACACATTTTAAGAATAGATTTAATGTTAGCAAAGTATATATATATATACTAAGTATAAATATACTAACTATATATAAGGGAATATATATTTTGTATCTTAACAATTTACTTATTTATTTTAAAAGATTTTTCTAAACACAATACGTAAAAATTAATTATAATTGATCAATATAGTCTAGCTGAGATACTAAAGAATTTGACACGATGAAGTTACTCTATTCTTTTGGAATGATTCCTTTTTAATGATTTTTGTTTTTAATTTAATGATTAATAAGGTTATTAATTTAAAGATTATTATATTATTATTTTAAGGTATTTTTAAATTTCCTGCATGTATTGACTTTGTAAGGGTAGAGGGGTTACCACGTAATTGTCAAAGTTTATATTGTCTGTATTCATTGTTCATTGTGAAGTAAATTTACTCCCGTTCGACAATTATAAAAGTTTTAATCGTTTGTACTTTCCTAATTAGAAAAGAAAAGTCATGAACGCAAAAATTACGAAGGGATAACCCGAAAGTTAGGTGAGAATTATAATAAAAGTTTCTCGTAAATTAACATAATAAACGTTTTTCATTCAAATTTGGTTAATTTTACGTAAAATTTTCTTAATATGGCTGTATTTTTTTGTATGTTTCTTCAGCACTTAAAGTAAATCCTTCAACGTGCAGTGTTATTCGCGTAAATTTTAAATTAACAAATTTATCATAGTATAACGATATAATTCTACCTAATCTTCCGATTTATAGATTTTAAAATATTGCTTACGTCATTGGGTAGGTTTGATGAGTAAAATAATTTGATGAAAAAGTAGTTTACTTTTAATCCTACAAATATATAACTAAACATGTTTCTGTTATAATACATTTATAGATTTTAATACATATGAACATTCAATTACATAAATGATGAAAAAAAGTTAGGTCTTTTCAGATTCTCTCATTAAAATTTGATAAAAATCCTAATATTTAATTAAATTACATTTTATGTAAAGCCTTACTTACCAAAGTAGCACAGTTGGATACCCAAGGGGTCACGGGAAACTCTACGAGGAAGTTACGATGGGTGAAATCACTTTTTTGATTTGCCAACTTTACTTTCTTGGAGCATAATCAATTAGTTAAGTAATTAATTCTCAATTATTATTTTGTAAACTATTAAATCGTGGATGGAATTCAGCTGCAAAACAAATTTACATAGACCCAGCTCATAAATTTTTGTGTGTTACAAAAATATTGTAGACATTTAGCTTTGATTCTGCTCTGTAAGAAACGCCAAAACATTGATTAAAAGGAAAATTACTTATCACCTGGATCGTTGTATAATTTAATAAAAGTATTAAGAATTTTTCAATATCAGGCTTTGGCCTCTATTTCTGTTAAGAATAATGCTGTATGTTCTCAACTCTTAATCTTTATAACATTTTGATATACACATTTATAAATTAAAATTCTTATTTAAGTCAAACTTAGAATACTTTTTGAATACAATTTTACTTATTTAAAGTGTAAAATAATGCACTATTGTTCGAATAAAAACACTGCAATAGGATTTCGAAGAATGGTTTTCATAAGATGGTGTCAGATGGTGGGACTTTAGTTTCATTCTCGGTGAAGGCTTTCAAGCGCTCTGATAACGTCGTCACGGATTAAGAATAACGGAATGGAAATTGAAAAATGTTTTACAGCTCACTCTTTTTGGCTGTTTTATATTATTAAAAACCGCTAGTTTCAATTGTTAGACTTTAAAGGATGAATTTTTATGATTTATCATTTTATATTGCTAATTTTAACCCACGATTAAGTAAAAACATAAATTTATTATATACCACATCGTATTTACCTCCTGGACATTCATATTTGATATATTTGATTTGATGTTACTTTATAATTACTTAATCATATGACATTAAGAAATATTCATAGCAAAATCTATCTTGCATTTAACACTATACAAATGAACACAAACGTAATTTAAATCATATAAATTCTTTTAACATTATTATTTTGGATGAATTTTATTCTTGTCTTTTCGACTTGTTACACCGCATAAATAATATAATTTCAATACTCAGAAAAACATATTACAAGTACTGGTTCAAGCTCGTATAGGCTGTGGTATCACTTTGTATGATCCAATTAGAGCGACAGCATGACACTACCACATCCGGCCACTGTGAGAACCTCTCAAAGACCTAATATAATACCGGGATATGAACCACTGACTTCATGTTAGCTGACCAGAGTACTCGGTCACGAAGTTTTTCTAATAAATTATATCAATTTATTTGTTTTATATAAAATTACGTTATTACGGATAGAATAATGTGTTTATATTAGAAGACATTAATTTTCTACTATGATTTTTTTCGTACAATTTACTAAGTCGACAATACGAAGACTTAAGCTTTACTTGTAAGACATATTTTCTCGGGATCCCTAAATGTTTCCCAACGACGTTTTGAATTCCTCCTGTCTTCATAACTTACGAATAACATTCCATTCATCCATAGCCTTACAAAGCTCCTGTTTTATTTCGAGTTCTTATCATTCAACATTATTACAATCTTCATAAATTGTGTGATTGTCAGTTATATAATAAAGACAATTTTATCTGTCACTCAGCAAAAGTATACTTTGCGTCAATTTTTTTTTTTTTTTAAATTTATTCAGTAAAAACGCCTTAAAGGACTACTATTCCGTATTTATATTAGATATATATGTAAAAAATGTACTTTGCAATTAATACTTTGTAATTTAAACTTTGTCACGCTTGACACTATACCTGTCTATGTATGAAATGGTATATTGTTTAGAATGCTGAGTGATTTTAGAATGAAGTGACGACAGTAGATAAAAACTGATAAAAATTAAATACTAAATATCGTTCATTGATTAATCTGAGTCAAAGGTATTACTAATAATTTTTTATTGTTTTTTATACAATAAGTGGCAAACAAGCAGGAGACTCACCTAGGGCAAGCGGTCCTCCGTCCATGGACACCTCAGCCCTTGCAGAGCCGTGGGTGCGTTGCTGGTGTTTAAGCAATGTATATCCTCTGTTCTTGATGGTCCCCAAGTCGTATTGGTTTGAAAATACCCTTGCGGTCAGCTGATTCCACAGAGAGGTGGGCCGCGGTACAAAATGCCTTCAAACACGCTCAGTTGTGGAACGACAAAAATCGCGGTGAAAGCGATGAAATTTTATTTATTTCAATTGTTTATTTTTAGGTGAGATTGTTTGTTAGCTTAATTTTAGTGGACATCATAGAAGTTTATATACAAACACATAGAAGTTTGTTTTCACATCTTGAACTTAGTTTAAAATAAATTTCTTATATTTTTATTTGAAAGTCGAACAGCAGAGTAAAATAGTAATTTATTATATGATTTTTTTACCAAAATTGGGTATTTCCTATCAATATGTAAGTGACAAAGTATTTCTATAAAATCACATAAACTGTTTTTTTTATTCTATAGTGGGCAACGGAGCAGATGGGTCTCCTATATGGCAAGAGAACACCGCCGCCCATGCATAAACGCGCCACAGTCCGCGCATCAGTTGTGTTGCCGGCTTTTTACACCGGAAACAAGCAATGCGCGCTTAATCGGTACTTTTAAGTGCCTACGATATTCTCACTCATTCTGCGAAACACAGTACAAGTACCATTTCATGCTGAGTGTTTTGTGATATCGAGGTATCACTTCGCACGAGCCGGCCCAATTAGTGTGTCAGCATTTGCTTCAGCATGGCTCTTCCACGATTGCGACAGTATTAAGACACTCTCGTCCAGCCATTATCTAGCCCTTCCAGAGATCGAATAAACTATAATTGTCTAGACCGGGATTCAAATCCGATACCCCTCGCTTCATAGTACACATTTAAAACCATTAAGCGACGAGTCTCTCAGAATCTATTTCAAGTCCAAAAATCTATTTACATAATATCTAGTATATTTGTCGCCTACTTGACATCGGCGTCACAGAATGTTTTTCTGCGTTGTTATCTTCAAAGAACACAATATTATATTAAAGGCGGTGATGTTATTAACAGACCTTTCTGTCAAACACAAGAATGGAGCAATCGTGGCTGAATGCCCTTTCCGTTTGCCTATTTCTTTGAAGTCGCAAACTTTGAGACATGTATTGTTAGTCGCGATATTATTCACAAATGTATTGTATGGCTTTGCATAGAAGTTGGTAAGAAAATTTAAAAAGCGCTAAAGAATTAAACTAAAAAGAAAAGTGGTATACAAACGCAAATCAATAATTGAGAATTCTTAATTTATGATAATATAGAATGATGTAAGAGTGTTTTATTAAAATCTTACTAGAAATATATAAATTAAAATAATTAATTTTTTTATATTATTAACCTTCAAAAATCATGGTTTTTTAAGTTTATAATTATATAATAATTTTTATATACCAACATGTCAGTAAATTGTAAGGGTATTTTTATTAGGAAATAGCAATATATTTGAATTCAAAACAAAATATAACTTCATTAACTATTAAAAATAAATAGGAAACAAATTAATGCAAAACTGTGATCGAACATATAATCATCATCATCATTTCAGCCGTTAAGACGTCCACTGCTGGACATAGGCTTTCTCTTTGGACCTCCATGCACACCTGTCGGAGGCGACCTACATCTTCAGGCGACCTTGATCATGATGAACATTAAATAAAAATATGAACATATAATACAAAATGTGTCCTTTCGGCATCGCTTTAGGAGTTCATTGCGGACAAACGACAAGGCACGTAATTTATATATATATTAAGATGAAATAAGGTTACACCGATTGAATCAGTACGTGATTGATACTTTGATACGAATGAATACCGGTAGATATTCAAATTGCCGGCAGAAGTAGGATACATTTGTTTAAAATTTATGCCACGTATACAAGGAGCATCGGACTCCATTTCCACAGATATTGGACTCCATTACTCTCGAGACTTTAATATCAAATATTTTGTATAAGAGATAGCTAGAATATAAATATAGGGCGGAGAGTAAACATTATTATTTGTATTATTTACCATATTTAAATCATAACACTTTGACATTAATTTCAATTTTCGAACGAGTGCTAAGAAAACGCAAATTTCAAAGCTTAAATTTATGCTTCAATTAGGTACGTTCATTAGTAAAAGCTTACTATAGAGCATAATATACAAAACAAAAATATATATCTTTAAATTCGTTGAAATAAGTTTATTTAAAAAACCTAGATATCTTTGTTTAGCATGTGAAATTTCTATTTCATAGAAATCAGAAAAAGGCTTATGTTATCGGCTAAATATTATGAAATTATTAATAATGTAATACAGTTAAAATTAATATTGTGAGTACCCGAAGTAGTTTATTTTATCTCAATTATGAAAGGTGATCTGTTTATATATTAGGCAATATCATTTTACTTTATACACTTTTTATACAATTAATTTGGTACAATTCAATTTAAAAAAAGTGGAGAAATTCAACAAAATAATAAATTCCAGTATACAATTGTGCTAAATTGCTGTCCCGTCAAAATCGCTGATGAGGGAAGTGAATGAGACAGAACAATAATAATTTTAATCAAAAACAATGAGATTGGGTCCGTCGAAAATTGGTATTTGCCGCAGTTAACATGATGACGTAGTGCTATGAAGCCTAACTGAAGCCTCTTTTTACTTGCACCCAAGAGAATATTTTGCACAAACGAGATAAATTTAAGTAATGGATTATAGGACATATTTTATATAAAAAAAGTATAATTTGTGAAATTCTTTAGATATTCTATTGATTGATTTATCTACATATCTATATATAATTCTTTTTTATCTGATAAATTGTATTCAAAACAAAGTCTACTTATTTTGAAAGCTTAATAAAGTTAGTAGTTTTGAGAGCCTGTTAGCTTATTAGTTTTAAAAATATACCATGAAGCGAGAGGTATCGGGTTTAAATCCCGGTCCGGTCAATTATTTAAGTTATAATTTATTCGGTCTCTGGAAGGGCTTGATAGCGGCCGGGCGAGTGTTTTATTACTGTCTAACTCGTGGAAAGCCACACTGAAGCATATGCCGACGTACCTATCGGGCCGGCTCGTCCGAAGTGATACCATTGGCTCACATAATACTCAGCGTGAAATGGTATTTGTACTGTATTTTGCTGAGTGAGGAAGGCCTTTAAAAATACCGCTTAAGTGGCGTAAAAATCCGGTAAAAGGACCGATGCTGGGACTGTGGCGCGGTTTTTCATGGGCAGCGGTGTTCTTTTATCATATAGGAGACCCACCTGCTCCGTTGTCCGTTATTAAACTCTATAGAGTTTTTAATTTGATAGCTTTTACATTGTAATTTTAATCGATTTATTACGAGGTAAGATATTTAATTACAAATTCAAGATATGCTGGTGCATTATAATATTATGGCCACGTTGACCTTTGCCTGAATTATATGAGAGATCGATTAAAAACTGCAAACTGTGCAAACCGGTTCGCCACTTAGTAGCTAAGAACACTTTATAGGAGGTTTTAAATTACATAGAATTCGCTGATTTCAAAACAAAAATATTAAATGTGGGATAACCTAAATAAATGCAAATCAATTTATAACTTTTCGCAGATAAATATGAGAGAAATTAATTAATATTAAATTATTAAAATGAATGTATAACTGGATTTTTCTGTAATACGAAGATTTTTTGTCAAGTATTTAAAAAATAATGGCTGCTTTTTATTTTTATACCTATAATATAATTTTTACCACCTCAATAGCGGTAAGTTATGCATCTTAGGTCCGATGTAGTCCAGTTAGATCCAGATGCAGTGGTTTAAATGTTTTGCTTTTACGTAGTCGTCTCCTGTACTTAAAATTTCAAAACGTTACTCGAAACGAACAGTTGACACTTCCAAATATAAAATAGACCGATATTATAATTAATCCACGTCATACTATAATTCCTTTCAACTTCACATTTAGACCGAAATAAAGTAAAAATAACAGAAACTCCAAACTAAATTTGTTCTAACGTTATATTTCACTTACTTTCACGTCAAAAGATGTGACAGCGCGGAAAGTTTGCAAAAGAAAATCTGGGAAAGTTAGCTTTTTTTCATTACACTGCTTTGTTGGAAAGTTATTGACGTTTAAGAATATTGGAAGTACTATTGAAAGGTAGGGGTTGAGCTGAAATGAGACGATATTACCCGGATCGAAATTAAAGATTTTATCAATGACCTGACGACGTATCGTTAATTAATATTGGCTTAAAGTTTAAGGCGGGTTTGTTGTTCGACCCAGTAAAAGGGTAAGATCCTCGGATTATAATGCTCAGCATTGGCATACATTATATCTATTTGACAACTTTAATGTTGTTAGGTAATATTCTATAAATTTATAAAGGTGTTCAATGCTTTAAATGCTTTGAAACCTTATGCATAGTTTTTATTCACCCGTGGGAGAGCCATGATGACGCATTTATTGGTCCGGCTCGTCTGAAGTGATACCACGGGCTCACAGAATACTCCGCGTGAAGCAGTACTTGTACTGTGTTTCGCAGATGAGTGAGGATATCTGAGGCTCTTAAAAATGTCGCTTAAGCGGAGTAAGAAGCTGGAAACACTACCAATGCGCGGATTTTGATTCGGTTATTAATGGGCGGCGGTGTTCTCTTACCATATAGGAGACCCACCTGCTCTGTTGTCTGCTATAGAATAAAAAATAATGTTCTGTAGTATCTGGCAGAATTACAAATTATCATTTGTAATTCATATTGTGAGGATAACCAGTATTGCAAAGCTTGCAAAGTGTGATACAATACAGTGATTATTTATCACTCGTTACGGCTCTTTATTCACATAGTTCTAAGACTTTAAAATATTTTAAGGTGTAAAAATTTGTACAAGCTAATATTATATTTATTCTATTCATAGATATTAAAAAATTAAATCCATTTATTTTCTTTTTTATTAAAGATGATACTATTTGTCCAGGGTAAGCTATATAAAAACTGAACGGCTCAGTTTACGCTCGGCTGATTTTCAAATGAAATTTCGTTATATTGCTACGAATTGGAAAACAATTGTCACAATACATTGAACAGTAAATAAATTACTTTTCAGACATTCCTATAAAGAACGTGCCAGAAAGTTAATTCGATAGAAACACTTAACGAAATAATACAGAATTCACTAAGCCATTTCGTATTTACGTATAACTTCATAATGACGTCTGACTTTTTTATTCTATATTGGACAACGGAGCAGGTGGGTCTACTATATGGTAAGAGAACACCACCGTCCATGAACAATCGCGCCACAGTGTAGTAACACAACCAATGCGCGGACTGTGGGCAATTTTAAGAGTCTCCGATATCCTCACTTAATGTGCGAAACACAGTACAAGTATCATTTCCTTCTAAGTATTCTCTGAATCCGAGGTATCACTTCGGACGAGCCAGCCCAGTTAGTGGGTCTGGCTAGCTCAGAAAAAATATTACACAACCAATGCGCGGACTGTGGCGCGGTAGTCCATGGGCTGTGTTCTATTACCATATAGGGGAGCTACCTGCTCCGTTGTCCGCTATACTATAAAAAAGATATATATTTATATTTTTACATTTATCTATTACTAAACAATTATAATATTTTAATCAATAAACTTTAACAAGCTTCAGAGCTTCAAGTGTTATCGAATTTAAAGGATTTTTTCTTATCCGAGAATTGATCCATATAAATAAAATATACTTTTTACTAATTTCAAACGATTACGACTGAAATAAGGACACCTTTGTTGGAAAATAAATGACATTGTATTCAACAATAATTTATTCGATACATAAAATGAAAAAAATACAGCTGAACAAAACAATGAATTTATCTCGAAAAAATATGTCCGTATTTCCTATTCAAGTCATTTTTGTTGACGCGACAAAGTAAGGTAGGCAGAGAATTTATGAAAACGGGACGTGACAGGCATGTCCTTAGACGATACGCTTTGGG
>DWCF01003897.1:0-18149 GCA_018230265.1 Delias oraia
TTTAAAGGCGTCTTGGGCGGAGTTCCGCTTGTCTTAGGTGAGCCTCCTGCTCGTTTGCCACTGTTTCCATAAAAAAAATACAGAAATACACATGCGAATTTCATTAAAACAGCGTATTATATATCCCACATTTTCGAAAAACTGAGTTTATTTACGTGTATTCCAGTTATCTTATATAAATTCAAAAATATTAGTATAAGATTTTGTGCTCTTGTACTATATTTTATATAATCCTTTTATATTAATACATATGACTTGACAATTATATGACCTATGTAATTATAATTTTCTAATTTTTTATTGTTTAGTTTTAAATAAATATATGTATGTTGTTTTGTTTCTAAATAAGTGTTGTCCAAATGCAAGAACAAGGCTAAACTTATCCTAGTCCTTAGCCAAGACCTTTCTTAGTTTTGGTCTTGCGCCAATACACCTGGTTCTTGGTCTTGGTATTGCGCTTTCAGTCTTGGTCTTGGTCTTGCTGCAAGAGTCTTGCAATTATCTATTAGACTATTGCTATTTATTAAAGTTTACTTCAGATCTTTGAAAAACCTATAAGAATAGGAACACTGAGTTTAAATTAGCATAGCCATGGTAAAGACCAACCAGATTTATAAAATATGTCTATAGATTTGATGAGAAATTTCAAGAATCACTGCCAAAAAAAATTGCTGCAAGACGCAAGTCTTCCAGGCTTAGTCTTGTTCTTGCTTGTCTTACACGGTCAGTCTTGGTCGAGGTCTTGCACAAATGCATGAACAAGACTGAATTTGGGCAACAATATTCTAAGTGTTTGTTAGTCACAATTCGATAAGGTACATGCGAACGGTACGCTGTCATTACATGGTCATATTTATGCAGACAGGCACTTTTATTGTTTCTAATTCTATTTATAGTCATGATAGCTGCGCCCAACCAACGATCCGCAGTTTTGAATACATAAACGATTTTTAAAAAACTGCTAAGATGAACATGTCTACCGTATAAGGTTTCAAGTTTTTTTATTGTATAGCAGACATCGGAACAAGCGGTAAGACAATCACCCGTGTGTGAGCCATTCTAAAGCATGTGCTAACGCACAAATTTGGCTGGCTCGTCTGTAGTGATACCACTTCCAGAATACTCAGCGTGAAATAGAAGATTTATTTGAAATGGTACTTCTAATGTGTTTCGGTGAGAGCTAAAAAGCCGGAAACACACCAATGCGTGGTTTTCCAAGAGCGACGCTGTTCTCGTATCATATAAGAGACCCACCTGTTCACACTGTCCGCTATACCATAAAAAAACAATTATAAACATTGCTTTCTTGTTTTCTATTTCTTCAATTGGTTTTTTTAATATAATGTTTTGTTTTGGTGGTCAATACTGTTTTATTTTATGTATAAAAAAGGTGTGTGTATGGCGGATACTGAAAACTGTCGCTTGCATTGTGGTACAGCCGAGGGCTACACCATTTTAAACTTATCTAAGCATTGGTTGTGTTGCCGGCTTTTTTCGCCTTTAAGAAGCATTTTTAATATCCTCCAATATTCTCACTCACTCAGCGAAATATAGTAGAGATACCGTTTTAAGTATAACTACCGATTCACGCGGAGTTATTTAATCGTTAAGTTATAAATGAATATTCAGTTATCTATACAAACACAGCATCTATGTGCTTTGCTAATTAAAATAGGCGAGAGGCTTGAGAATGCACATCTCAACAGACAGGCATAAAAGTGCTAATCGTCTTTAAGTGCTAGTCCTAACTCAGGGACCACTAAAGGGGCGAATACATATTAAAAATACTATGATCCTATATTAGAACCTCTTTGCTGTTAAAAAGTTTGTTATTTAAATAAGTCAATAATATATTTTGTTAATGAATATTTAGTTAAAATTGATATTGTTCATTATGTAATATTAAATATTGTGTATTCTTTTTTTTTTATGGAAATGAAGGCAAACGAGCAAGAGGCTCACCTAGGATAAGCGGTCCTCTGCCCATGGACACCCCTAGCCTTCGGCAGAGCCGCGGGTGCGATGCCGGTTTTAAAAAATATATAAGCTCTTAGATATATAAGCTCTTATATATAAGAAATACCCCTGCTGGTAGCTGATACCACTAAGTGGTGATGCGCGGCACTTCATTCACGATCCATGTGAACTCTCTCTGTTAATAATGCTTATTCTGATCGCTTTGATTACCCATCTTGTGCTTTACCCTCGCGTTGTTATGATTATTTTGTATCTATTAATCTGTTAATGGCATCGTGGTTCAAATTATTATTAGGTTTGTATTTTAGTTTTATAATTTTACTGTTTGTTTTTCCTTAATAAATAAAAAATAACAAAAAGCCTTTTTTTTCAGAAGAGCAGAATTTTCCATGCATATTTGTCTTCTAGTAGTCCTCTAGTCAGCTTGGAGGTTCTTTCAAACCTGGCGGTGACCACAATCCTCAGACATGAGATAAAACCAGCTTCCTACAGAGCTATTTCAAGGTCATTATCTCTTGAGAATCTTTAAAAAAGCGCGTAGCTACTCTTTAAAAGACGGTAACATTCCGGCAGCTCAGCTGGGACTAGTGGTACGCATTGGCTTCTATAGTTTCTCCTATTTTTAGCTTATCCTAGGTGTGTTTCCTACCCATTTCCTTCCCAATTTTAATTACAACTCCCATGAAACATATACAACACTTGTTAGTAAAAGTAACAAATGCTTGGAGTAAATAAGGAAAAGGCGCGCCGTAATTGATTTGCAAGCAGACAGATGACTGTTCGCCTTGGAAGCTCATTAGATAGCTAACGTCATTAAAACGTTGAGTCATTCGTGCGATTCATAAAAGTGCTTACTTTTATGCTGCGGACAGACATGCTTAGCATGTATGCATATTGCCTTAAGCGACGATGCTTCTAAACTGTATATTTGCAATGAAACATTTGCTCATTCATGGTTGTGCGTTCAAACGGCTATATTTAACTCCTTTTATAAGTCTACCGTAAAGCGAGAGGTATCTTGTTCAAATCCCGGTCCGGACAGTTATAATCTAATTTATAATTTGTTCTATCGCTGGAAGGGCTTGACAGTGGTCGGGCGAGTGTTTAAATACTGTCGTACCCGTGGGAGGGTCTTGCTGAAGCACATATGCATAAATCGGATGGGTTCGTCCGATGTGATACCACGTTCTCACAGAATACTAAGAGCAAAACTGTACTAGTACTATGTTTTGCTGAGTATTTTACCAATGTAAAATTTGCTTAGATAATATAGAATAACAGTTTATAACAACATTATAATTCATCTTTTAAGAAAATTCGTTTCAATACTATATTTCAATAATCACAGCAGTTATATTGTACATTTTACAATTTATAGTGTACCTACGCGCCACAATCCGTGCCGGGAATCGAACCCGACACCTCCACCACCCTTTTAATCCGGAAATCCCGGATGTTGGTAGGTCTAAGACTCAGCTGGTGAAAGTTTCACCCAAGGACGTTAAGAATCCTTGATAACCCGATGTTAGGAGAAAAAATGCGTATTAAAATGAAGTGTGTTTAGACCTTAAGTGAATCAAATGTTAGGAATTTATTGCACTCCTAACGGATGCAGCGTGAACGACATTCGATTTGACCTTTCTAACCTCGCCTAACTGCTATTATTATATATTCAATGTATGGCCCTATATTGTTACAGGACCTGTGAACTCGGAATGGAATTATATTCACAGGATGCGATAATGGCTTCAACTTTAATCTATTGCAGGAATTCGTTCTCATTTACGCAGTTATAAACTATAATAATAAATCTTGATGGTATTACAAAAAATTACAATTTAACAATGCACAAATTATTAGATCTTACAATTAATGCAATAAACAAACTTAAGACGAAGATACACTGAAAAATATAAAATTACAAATTATTCTAGTATAAATATATATATCCAATAAGCCTTCTGAGTGAAAAAAAAATATTTACGTGATAATTTAGGCTAATATAATTAAGCAGATTTTAAATGTCAATGCTCAGCCGAACCAAATATTTCTTATTTTATTCCTTGTTGTGTACTAGTTAACAACTTTAAAATGTGAAATGAGCAATACGTTTCTGCATTCATTTCATTCATTCATTTAACGATTTTATACGCACTGCTTTGTTTTTTTTTCATTTTATTCTATAGCGGAGCAGGTGGGTCCCATCTATGGTAAGAGAACACCGCCGCCCATGAACAACCACGCCACAGTCCGCGCATCGGTTGCGTTGCCGGTTTTTACGCCACTTAAGTGGCATTTTAAAGGGCCTCCGAAGTCCTCACTCACTTAGCAAAACATTAGAGGCACTGTTTCAAGTACAACTACTATTTCACATTGAATATTGTGTGAGGCCGTAGTCTTCGGATAAACCGGCCAATTTAGTGCGTCCGCATATGCCCAAATTCAGTCTTGGTCCTGCATTTTTGCAAGACCAAGACTGACCGCGTAAAACTTGAGCAAGACTATTTTTTTGGTAGTGATTTTTGGAGTTTATCATGAAATATTTCTAAATTTATAAATCTGGTTGGTCTTTACTATGGCTATGCTAATTTAAGGTAAGAATGTTCCTATTTTGATAGGTTTTTCAAATATCTGAAGTAAACTTTAATAAAATATAGTAGTCTAATAGATAATTGCAAGACTTGCAAGATCAAGACTGGGAGCGCAATACCAAGACCAAGACCAGGTGTATTGGCAGATCAGTAACGTTGCAGACCTTAGAATTGGTGACTAAAAAATTGGAGTCTATGTTTTTAACAAATCCGGTTTTTTGGGTGTGGATTAACCCGGTTGGAGGCATACCGGGCAGGACATATGCCGGGACCACTAGTAAATTTATATGCTGGTATATATTTGGCGTGTAAGTAAAATCTTATGGTAGAGTTGTTCTATTAATATCCCTCCGTGACAGGCATATCTACGAAGCAAAACGTCGGAGATGAAGCAGATGTAGCTGTTGGCAGACGCGAAACTAAATTGATACGAATAAATAGTTCCAACTTGTTATTATCGCGGCAAAGTGTGGCGTGTGAATATTATCTGTTCATCGTTTCACAATTATGTCGTAACATTTGCGGTTAGTGTCAGTATTTGATGAGAAAAATTCGCTGTAACATGTTGCTAGTTTTTATCGTCATATTCGCGACGAAATCTAATATGTAACCACCGTCTCAATGTTTACGGCAAAGCTCCGCCCGGCTTGACCGATATTTATAAAATTTACTACGTATAGCGAGCGTAAACTGTTTTCATACATACCACACCGAGAAGAAGTAAATTTCGACAACGTTATTTAATAATAATTGGAAATACGGTATTTGATTTAGCGGGCAACGGGTCTAATATATGGTAAGAGATAACCACCACCCATGGGCAACCGGGCCACAATTCGCGCTTTATGATTTCAGCTTTCTACACCGCTTAAATTGTAAAATTTCTATGTCCGTCAATAACCTCGCTCACTCAGCGAAACAAGACAAGTGTTTTTTCGTGTAGTGTTCTGTGAGCCCGTTGTAATATTTCGGAGGGGCCGGCCCAATAAGTACGTCAGCATATGCTTCAGGATAACTCAGGTATGATTGCGTTATGACTCGCCCGGCCACCTTCAAGCCTTTCAAAAAACCAAATAAATTATATTTGTTACGACCGGGATTCGAACCCGATACATCAATGCAATCAAAGGCAGTTAAACGCCATATTTTCTAAAAAAATAATCATCTATGGCGTGGGCGCCAACTAGTTTAGTCAGTCTGTCATACTTCACCATATTAATTTAACCAATAAATGTAGCTAAAACTATTTAATTAAGGTTTAAACGTCTTAGCTCTCTCAAAATAAACATTAAAACTTTTGAAGCGATTTCTCTCATTTATTCGGATAACAATTGGTCATAAATATTATGATTAATAATACTAAAGTCTAGTGGAAATGGTTGATGAACCCTGCAAGTAGGATAGAGGTCATTTTTTATTCCATCTCTACCTGAACTAGACGGTTACTTGTACAACCTTATTGTATACGACATAGATTCTATTTGACAGTCTTAAGATGTAAGGATACTAATTCAAAGTAATTCTTAAACAGATCTCGGCATATTTTTTTTATTTTTTATAGTATGGCGGACAACGGAGCAGCTGGTTCTCTTATATTGTAAGAGAACACCGACGTACATAAACAACCGCGCCATAGACCGCGCACTGGTTGTGTTGCCGGATTTTTACGCCATTGAAGGGGCATTTTAAGGGCCTCCAATATCCATATTCATTCAGCAAAACACAGTAGAGGTACCGTTTCAACTTTCAAGTACAACTACTATTTCTCGCTGAGTATTCTGTGAGCCCGTGGTATCATTTCGGTCGAGCCAGCCAAATTAGCGCGTCCGCACCTTAAACTAATCTAAAATAGTCTTATGTTTTTTTTTAAATCCAATAACCGAATCTAAGCTCAATTGAAGTAGGTGAATTTTTTTATAAAATATGAATAACATAGCAGGCAAATGGGTTGTGTTGACGGCTTTATACGGCCTCTGGTATCCTCTCTCACTCAACGAAAAACAGTACAAGTATTATTTAACACTGGTATTCTGTGAACCTGTGGTGTCACTAGAGATTTATCATCCTCATCATTTCAGCCGTAGGTCGTCCACTGCTGGATATAGATCTCCACTCCGGATCTCCATGCATACCTGTCGACGACCTGCATCCAGCTGAGCCGGTCCAATTACTTTATTATTATTTTCATTGTTTCTTTCTTTTATAATTTCTATAATATAATGAATAAGTGATATAAAGAGCTTAAAAACTTTTTTATCTTCTACAGAAATTAATTTTGTTTTTATTAGAGAAACCACATTAAAATGAACCTTTATTAAAATAATTATAGATTAAATATAATATAGTATATACTGTATAGTTAACTATTGTCTATTCGAGATAATTACGTTACATCTGTAAGGTGAGTGAGAACCTGTTTCGCGAGCCATGTCCACGTATTTATCGTAAATTGAGGACACGACCTACGTCACGCCTAACGGTGCAAATCTCACACAATTTAAGCAGACAACAGAAAAATCTCAACTAATTTTCCCGAACATAACAAATGATAACATTAAAACGAACCTTTTTTAAGGAGCTGCTTTATAAATTCCGCACCAATTCTTTGGTATGTAGATCGTAGCTTTCTTTTAAAAGCCGTCAACGCAAATTTCGCATGGAGCTATGTAACGATGTCGTAAACAAAATTCCCGGATTAAATTTATAGTCATAATTTAACAGTGTTAGGTTTTTTATTCATATAAATATTTTTTATAAAACTGGATAGTTTTCCTTATAGGTTTGTATTAACAAATGCAATTTCTTCATCAAGATGGCATGGAAATATTTCAAAAGGCAATTCATTAATTCGTCACTCAGACAATTCATTAATCTAAGGCAAATGAATTTTTTTTTAATTATTATATAGCGGACAACTTAGCAGGTGGGTCTCCTATATGGTAAGAGAACACCGCTGCCCATGAATAACCGCGCCACAAGCCGCGCTTTGGTTGTTGTTGGGTTTTTTACGCCGCTCAAGCGGAACTTTTAAGGGCTTCCCATATCCACATTCACTCTGCAAAACACAGTAAAAGTACAGTTTCACGCTGTATATTGTGTGAGCCCGTGGTATCACTTCGGATGAACTGGCCCAATTAGTGCGTCCGAATATGCTTCAGCATGGCTCTTCCACGGGTGCGACAGTATGAAGACACTTGCCCAGCCACTGTCAAGCTCTTCCAGAAACCAAGTAAATTAAAATTATCCGGACCGGGATTCGAACTCAATACCTCTCGCTTCATGATACACTATTAAAACCATTAAGCTAAGAAGCTCTCAAATTAAAAAATATATTAAACGTTTTAGTAAGTCCTTTCAAGTGATATATTTTCGGAACCGGTTCGTTTTCATCACCGCGGAGGCTGTATAACAAGTACTTTCAATACGCTGTATAGATAGCCAGGTCAGACCAACTCCGCGCTTTAGGTCATCCGATGGAAATGCGACTCGCTAAAGCGATGTGTTCGTGGAAGCGATAGCTAAATGATCAATTCGTGAAACTAATTATATAAGTTTACCACATGCGTGGACTTTGCCAAATAAATTATTACAGAAACGGAATTTAAGTTATTTTTAAAAAGTAAAGATCACTTAGGTTTAAGTGTAACGTAACAGGAAATAAATTGTTGTACTTTTTTGCGGATAACGGAGCAGGTGGGTCTCCTATAGGGCAAGAAAACACCGGCGCCCATCACCAACCGTGTCACAATTCGCGCTTTGGTTATGTTGCCGGCGTTTTACGCCACTTAAGCTGCATTTTTAAGAACACCGTTTAAAGTACAGCGTATGAATACTATTAAAGCCTTAATTATTCCTTATCGTGTGCGCTGTGAATACTATTGATTATAAAACAAAATAATATTAATTTTCACCCGTGGGAGAGCCTGCTGAAGCATAAGATAACGCAAATTCGGCCACGAAGTGATACCACGAGCTCACAGGATACTCAGCGTGAAACGGTAGCTGTACTTGAAACTGTACTTCTACTGTGTTTTGCTGAGTGAGGACATCGAACGCCCTTAAAAATGCCACTTAAATAGTGTAAAAGGCCGGCAACACAACAAATACGTGGACTGTGGCGCAATAATAATAATATTTCGGTATGAAAGTTTCTTTAATTGATCGTGTTAATACGTAAAAAAATTAATATTATTTCAATCATATTGAAGATGTAGAAAATCGCAAATGATTAAATATAGAATAATATTCCCAACACTGGCATTTGTAACACAATTTCAAACAATGCGCAGAGTAGCCAAATTTTTGGAAGGCACGAGCGAGACACGCTTACAGTCACTCCTATGCCAAACTGATTTGTTTGTGTAAGTACATTAGTTAGGACATAAAAATATCACGGGAACGGAATAAGCGTGTCTCCATTATGGTAAAATATAATTACAAATACCTCGTACCACAATCCGCGCTTTAGTTGTGTTGCCGGCTTATTTTCAAGGGCCTCCGATACCATCACTCACTCAGTAAAATAGTTTAAGTACTGTTTCACGCTGGTATGGTGAGCTCGTGGTATGCTTCAGCATGGGTCTCCTACTGTCAGGACAGTGTTAAAACACTCGCTCGTCTACTATCAAGCCCTTCAAAACACCGAATAAATTTAAAATGTTCATTTAAGAGCGTGTATCGATGTCAATTAAATGTCTGAAGCAGGAACACTAGGAAACCATTGCTACTGTTTACATAGATTCAGCAGGGAGGGTCTTGCAACCCTGATGCGATCCTCAGACGTAAGGGACCGACCAGAGAGAGAGAGAGAGATCGAAATCGATACCTCTCACTTCGTGGTAGGTTTTAATACCTGCGAGATATTTTAGTCCGCGCAACACCACTATATGAACTAAACTTCCTGCAGACTTGAGGACTTTAAAAAAAGCGTACTTATCCGACTAGGAGTGTCCTTTCCATGGGCAGAGGACTGTGCTAAGTGAACCTCTGGCTCGTTTGCCACCGTTTCCATAAAAAAAGGCTGTCCTAAAGTATTATATTTTAAATATTATTTACATTTTCTTCACTTTGTTTGTACAAAAGGTCAAATATAAAGAATAAGTTGCGCTCGATTCGCTTTTACTGAAATGTCACGTGCGGCACGTGACGTCACGGTCGGGTTGTGTAACGAGCAAGCAAACAAACACAGCACATACACCACGTTCTGAGTTTCGTGACTCTTAGGAGGCGAATTTGATTTTTATATCCATATATCTGTTTATGTTATTCTTGAAAGTATGTTTTCTTTTTTAGCTGGATTACGGCTTCGAAGTGTTTAAATGAAACGCAGCTCCAAATGTAGAAGTATTATAGGTTATTTGAATAGATGCTAACTGTCCTTCATTCGTAAGAATGCGTAGGTTGCAAAATAAATGTTATTAAAAATCTCACGCCGTCTGATATCTTTCATTAAAGTTGTTTATAATCAACTAAGGTCGTCTGTACGAAAACAAAAAGAACACGGAGAGCCATTGTTCACTCACAATGCGTGTGAACGACGTTGAAAGCGTGTGGCTGACAGGATAAAACCAACTCCTACCTGGTTAAAAGAGCGTCTTAGAATAATAATTACAAAACTTCTTACTAGAGGACTTGTTGGGCACAATCAAAGCTAATTCCGAGCCACGGTTGTTTCAAAAGGAACATTTTTTGCAACTTTTCGTATCCTTTTATAAAGCATTTTAAGTCTGTTTTTCGCTGGGTGAGCGAGGATATCACAAGCTCTTAAATTGCCGCTTAAGCGGCGTGAAAAGCCGCCAACACAACCAATGCGCGAACTGTGGCACGGTAGTCCGGTGTACTCTTACCGTATAACCATCTGCTCCGTTGTTGTCCGCTACCAAAAAATCCATTAGTTAACTTTAATTAATTAAAAATGAATTTTTCCTTAAAGGCCGTCGTCACACCTGCCATTTTATTGGAGCTAAGGATATGATATTCCTAGATGATCCTTCTCTTGCTTTTCTTTACATAAAACCATTCAATTCTTACTTTTTGTGCGATACCTATTATTAAGTGTTTGTAAAAGCATCAACGCAAATTTACATAGATATATATAATCTTTATTTTTTGTGTACTTTTGGAAATATGTAACAAATTTAAGCTATATTATAAATCAGGAGATTACCAGAACCAGTTTATTTTTGTGATCAATGAGAAAGTCTGTGGACATCATTGTCTTAGCCGTTTTTGAGAAATAAACTACGTTTCCACTCATAAATAATTCTTATGATTTTAATTGAATCACAAAACAGGCAGGTTAAGTCTTTGGTACTTATGAAATGTAAATACGTTAATATTACAATTTATGAAGATATAATTACTTTACATGGTCCTATACACGTAACAACGTAATATTGATTCAACAATTCATTGTCCAGTGATTAAATATGGGCATTATTAGCCATCGCTTATTGTGAGCACGTCTATTTGTCGCCACAGGACGGCTATTGTATGCCCGAAGATGTATCCGTTGAGCTGATTCTACGAGGCATGTATTGTAGAACATGACATTCGTACTAAACATACAGTGGCAGGGCGAGTATCTTAACATCGTGTTCCTGTGGAAGAGCATGCTGACGCAATTATTGATCGCGGGAGAGAAGTCCGCCTGAGAGGCCGGTTGGTGAGACATTGTCCGGCCTATTAGGCGGGCATTGTCCTGACCGACGTACGAGTCTCACAGGAGACACCCTTGCTTTAGTCGCGGGCAATATTAATTCTTGGCCAGGATGTCCTTGTCCGCGTTATGCTGTAAAGGCGACTCTGGCCAAAAACGAGAAGCCAGTTCAAAAACGCAATAATTGGTCACCAGTCTGTCGAATCAGCGACAGCAGGAATATTTCCAAACCAATACGAGGGACCTTCAAAAAAACAGCATACCTTAAAGGCCGACAACGCACCCGTGGCTCTGCAAGGACAAAAGTTGTCCATGGGCCGCATGCCCTAGGTGAATCTCCTGTTCATTGGCCACCGTTTCCATAAAAAAAATTGTACCGCCTCGACCGGAATTAAATCAGGTGCTCACATAATACCAGAGTGATTCTGTTTTTCGCTGAGTGAGTAATGACATAACTTAAGCGAAATAAAAAGCCGGCAACACAATCAAAGAGCGGATAGCTGTGTTGTGATATGTTTCCACAAGACATATGCCCCGTTGTTCTCTATATAATAAAAATATATTAGTATGTCTTAAGGTAATATAATTATTCACTAAGAAACATCTTACTTAAAAGCAGTTCTTAAATTTTAATCGTTCAAACTAGGTACTGTTTAGGTATTGCAAAAAACATTGCGTACGTGGTTGCTGTCCTATATTGGAATAAAGAGTTTCTATTTTCACTTTTAATTTTCAGATTTGAATTCTGCACTTGGGAATAATCTGTTCTAGTTCAAACCTTTTGTTAATGGCGGAAAAAATAGAGAGTTATTTTCTCGTTGAGCAAACAAATTTTTAAACAGTTTATGTTTTTAATAAAAAAAACGAATTACTCGTGGAAGAGCCATGCTGAAGCATATGCTGTCGCACTAATTGGGCCGGCTCGTCCTCAGTGATACCACGAGCTCACAGAAAGTGTATTATGCAGTGGAAGACAACGACTGCTGTACCAGGAACTGCTGCGGCCCGAAGCGGCCCTTCGATATGAAGATCATAGATAACTTTCAACACGAGGCATGTGCTTATCTTCTGCATATATAAGATTCAGTTTTCGCGGTGTTTGTTTCCCAATTCCTCTGAATCTGCCTATTTTTATGAAATGTTGTATGCATTTACATAATTTTCATAAATTTGTTGACGTATGTCTACTCGGGGGAGCCATGTAGAAGCATACGCTGACGCATTAATTGGGATGGCTCGTCCGAAGTGATACCATGAGCTCACAGAATATTCAGCGTGAAACGGTACTTGTTCTGTGTTTCGCAGAGTGAGTGAGGATATCGGAGGCCCTTAAAAGTACCGCGTAAGCGTCGTAAAAAGCCGGCAACACAGCTAATGAGCGGATTGTAAAGCGGTTGTTCATGGGCGGCGGTGTTCTCTTACCACATACTCACCTGTTCTGTTGTTCACTATAGCATAAAAAAATATTTTGTTAAATCAATTTTCCTCACGAATACGGTGGAAATTCACCCAACATTTGCAGGGATACGGATGCATTGTCGGCCGGTCGGTGTGGTGTCAAAATCGTATTGGTTTGGAAATACCGCAGCACTTGCTGATAGCACAGAATGATAGTCATCATCATCATAAGCCTATTCAAGTCTACTGCTGGACATAGGCCTCCCCAAGAATGAAAGTGGGCGGCACAAAATGCCTTATAAACGCTCAGTTGTGGAACAAGCATCGAGGTAATTGGGACCTTTGTATTCGGCCTCGATGTTCTAAGGATCATGTGCACAGTTAAATCATTCGCATTGCTTTTTACAAAGGAAATAAACGCTCATTGCGTAAAAATCGCCGCTCAAGCACGTCATATCGTAAGACGTTCGTAATAAATTACCTCCAAACTACTTGAAGTACATTAGGCGAGTATGAAAATCAATTGAGCGCAGCTGCTAATGCAAAAGTGGGTTAAAAGTATATTTGCCTAGACAAGATATTTATTTTCATTCTCCGCTTCGGGGGCAATGTTTTCACATCTGTTGCTGGCGGAAAATAAATCCCACATTGTGTATCTGTTTCGTGCAGTTTCATCGTTCAGTTGTTTATTAAATCATTTCAAACAGAATGGAGAAATGTTATCATTGAAATACATTTTCTATTAAATATCATAGAATAATTGAAGCCTAGTATCTGAGTGGTAATAAGTCTACCGTGAAGCTAGAGGTTCAAATTCCGGTCCGGACAATTGTAATTTAATTTATAATTTATTCGGTCTCTGGGAGGGCTTGATAGTAGCTGGGTGAGTGTGTTAACACAGTTGCATTCGTGGGAGAGCCATGCAGAAGCATATGCTAACGCATTATTTGGGTTGTCTAACGTGATACCACGGGCACTCAGCGTAAAGCGATAGTTGTACCTACTTGAAATGGTATTTCTTCTGTGCGCTGAGTGAGTGAGGAAATCGGAGACCCTTAAAGATGCCGCTAGTCGCGTCGCGGCGCGGCTGTCCATGGGCGGCGGTGTTCTGTTAGTATATAGGCCCACCTGCTCCGATGTCCTCTATAGAATATTAAAGAAAAATAATCTATAAATTATAGATTATTTTTTACAGATTATTATTTATCAATGGATTACAGAGCAATCAGAATCTTTTACATTTATATCACAGCACAGACAGATGTTATTCTATTTTATATGTTACAGCTCTACTGCTTAAACGAATTCACTTGTACGAATACTAATAATGTTAATCAAGATTTAAATGACGTTGCGAAAATTGTTGCCTGAGTAAGGTCGTCACTGTGTAGTGCAGCAATAAAGCTTTGTTACCTTTGCTTTTCAATTTTGAATCATGTTTTTCTTTGTAAAGCAACAACGACAAAGAATCTTGTGGGTGTAAATAACAAGTAAACTTTTATGATCTTT
The DNA here is from genome assembly GCA_018230265.1 of Delias oraia. Lineage (NCBI taxonomy): Eukaryota > Metazoa > Arthropoda > Insecta > Lepidoptera > Pieridae > Delias > Delias oraia. The sequence continues at coordinate 14,134 of DWCF01003897.1, forward strand.
TAATATTTATACAAATATAAATTAAACAGTTTTTGTAAATATGTGTCCGGAACTGTAATGTACGAAACACCAATTGTGGTGGGCATCCCATATTCATTTGCGTCAAAAAATATTGACAACGATTATTTACTATTTAATTATATATTTTTCACCCGTAGGAGAGCCATGCTGAATCATATGCTGTCGCACTAATTGGGCCGGCTCGTCCGAAGTGATACCACAGGCTCAAAGAACACTCAGCGTGAAACGGTAATTGTAGTGTTTCGCAGAGTGAGTGAGGATATCGGAGGCCATTAAAAGTGCCACTTAAGCAGTATAAATCACCGGCAACGGAACCAATGCGTAGACTGTGGCGCGGTTGTCCATGGGGGGCTGTGATCTCTTACCATATAAAAGACCCACCTGCTCTCATGTCCGATTACCATAAAGGAACTCAAAGGCGCTGGAGACCGCAACACATACTTGCATTAAGTTGTAACGGCCGCTCTGGCTAACGGAGAGTGAGCCATTCCTAAAAAAATACGACGCAGAGTGACGGCGTAGGGCTCGCGCGTCGTACGTTGAAGTTGAAGTGGAGTAGGCCGGATTAGGTATAGCCGAGTCAACGGCCGGGTCACAGCGCTATTTGCGTCCCTTTCGCCTCTCCCCACACTTCGCCGCTAATTTTGGCCACAACTTGTTGTTGTGAACGCGAAATGGGCATTACACGAGACACAATAGCCATTATGACCTGCCCAGCGCACGACATACCCACAAAGGATATTCGGGAAGGTAACTTTGTGAAAGAGCTATTTAGCCTGCTTTGAAAGGAGAATTTTAACTTATTGTAACTCATATATGAATACATTTAATGATTTTGGTTGAAAATTATTTCAGTTACATCAGATTTACATCAGACTGTTGGATTTCATTTCGCCGTGAAGCGCCGTCTTAGAATTGCGCTTCCCCAAATCATCCCGTGGGTGTCGTAAGAGGCGACTAAGGGAATACCGGAGGGCGGGCAGCAGCGTCCTCCGCGGACTATATAACTGACCTGCGATCGCCAACACGCCTGCCAAGCGCAGCGATCATGGCAGACACCTTAAGGGGGAGGGCTGTCCAGCAGTGGAGGTCTTACGGCTGAACAGATGAAGAAAAAGAAGAGACCCACCTGCTCCGTTGTTCACTATATAACAAAAAAATATAAATAAATTTTGTTAATAGGTACTAACCAAAGGTTGCGTAATTTAAGAAAATGGCGGAGTATAAACTGTCGCCGTGTCTTCTACAACGCTTTGGAATCGGCATAAATATACTCATAAGTAAATATTTTTGACGTCAACAACTGGTGTAAATAAACCGTGAAAATTATCAAATGATTGTGAATTACTATGATAAATAAATTATTTAATTTATTGTTACCGGAAACGAAAAAACTATTCCCGTCTAAACAAATGATTTATTCTAACTCTGATTGTTTTCCACTTGTATTTATTGTTATTGTGGTTCGGAAAATTAGCAGTGGCTTCCCGTTGCCTTCTTTTCTATTGCCTAACGAACAACGGAGCGGGCGTGTCTCTTTCCTAATAATAGATCACAACCGCCCATGGACAACCACACAACAAATCGCTCCTTGTTTCTATTGCAGATTTTTTACGCTGTTAAAGTGTAAGCAAAATATTACAAGTACTGTATAACTTCCTCAGCTTCTACGCTAGCCATTTTATGGTTATTTCAGACTCCACGGACATCGGAATATCTTACGATTAGTTGCCCAACTGCTTGTATGGGTATACCACCAGTATTCGGCATCGAAACATCTAGCTGAAAGTAACACGTGCAGGTGAGATTTCAACCTAGACAAATTTTTATGGTATAGCGGACAACGTAGCAGGTAGGTCTACTATATATGGTAAGAGGAAACCGCCGCCGGTTGTGTTGTCGGCTTATTGCGGTTTACAATCGCAGTATTTTCAACGAATTGTACGTCTCGACTGGATGATAAATATTCCAGGAGCCGTTTAACAAATTGGGTCAATGGCCATTTAGGCGCCTTGCCACGGCCAAACCTATTACCTTAAGTAAAATTGCGTTTAAAGCGTGTACACCGGGCCAAAACATAAACATAAGATGGGAAATGATGTAGGAGGTCACAAAGACACTAGATACTTAATATAAACTTGTCTTTTATTGTAAATATGTTGTCTTCTAGAGTAATATTGTATTTTCCCATGGGAAAGACATGCGTTTACATTTTGTACAAGTTCGTCCAAAATAACATAACACATTATTGAGAATATTAATAAATAGGGTGTGTTCGTAAGATAAAACATTTAGGTTGTATATAATAGATAAAAACAAAAAATTGCTTGTAATACTAGTAGTAGAGGTATGCTAAATTGATATAAACCGATTCTTAGACGTACTCGATATACACAAAATTGCATGAAAAACGATCAAGTGATTTCACAGAAGTTTAGCAACAATTAATAACAATATTTTTCTTCTCTCACAAAGGTATAATTTTAGTTTTTATACTAATATTCGAGCAGAAATAAATTTAACTAGCAAATTTCTCAAGAATATGTCGAGACCTTTGAGACTCCAGTCAAGTGTATTTTTACATAAGATTTAAAATTTAGATAAATATTTTACAATCATTATAACTCACAGTTATACTATCAACGTTGTAGGTAAAATCGATCAATCCATTAAATTTATTTCTGGATCGAGATATTTTTTGGCAGAAACTCAAAGTGTACTGAGTATCTGGCGTTGGAAGTTTTTATTCGTATCGAAACATATCTATCGTCTCATAGCTTTTGGGATTTATTCAAATAAATAATGGATTCCAAACATTAAACACTTACCTATGGCTATCAAATGTTTGTCCTTGAAATAATTGCAGGGATTAAAAAAAAATGAAATCATTTTTATTCGTATCAAAACGTTTAACGTTGCACAACTGATCGATTTTTACGGCATTTTTTCACCACTATCACAACTTTGTGGGAACAGCTTCCTGTTGAGATTATCCCAAGCGAATACGACTTGAAGGCCAAATAAAGGTCGTACATATATCTTACATGGCCGGCAGAGCAAGAGCTAAGTATGTAAGGAAAGAGGTGAAGTGTTAATCCGTATTCCCCGTGGGGCATGAAAAGGTTATTTAATAATAATTACCTTTACGTAAAGGCATCTGCATCATTTAGCCGTAAGACGTCCACTGCTGGACATGGGCCTCCCCTTTGAATCTCCATGAATAATATCATTTGGGGGATGTTTGCCATAATCGGCACGCTTGGTAGGCGTGTTGACATATGGTTGACTAATCGTATTATGTTATCTCGGTATTCGAATCATGGTGGAAAACGCGTACGCGTAATTTTGTAAAGTTTACAAAATTATTTCTACAGATTTAAAAATACGTTTAAGTCTTGCGTTAATTATTTATGATTTAAAACATATCTCGCTGAATAACTTACTAATGCAGATTGTAATAAATAAAGCCTTTTTTGTAAGCCTTTGTAAAAACCGCATTGGAAATCTCAAAGTTTCATCATATTTCTCATATAATTAACGCAAAATTAGAGGGATGTATGTTACTTATTACTCTTAATTATTTAATTATTACTCGTTCACGGAAAAATACTGAAAGAATTTTAATGAAATTCTATAAATACAGCAGAATAACATATAGGCTATAATTTATAATATTGTGATGGCTAAGATATAATAGAAATAATCACGTAACTTAAGATCCCGAAGGAAGCGTACAGGACGTACGCGTACCAGATCCACTGCTATTTAATCATATCAAAAGGTAACAAACAGACGGATGGACTGTCTATGAATGTATATTGCCAAACAGATACCACACTAAGAAATTTGTATTTTTTTTCAGGTGAATTACGTTTTTATTTCATTCATTTAAATCATAATGACTACTTCCATCAGATTTTAAACAAAATCCATCTGTTTAGATGTGATCCACGGAATAAATCGATTTGCCAAGTTTAAAAAATAAGCCTTGGCAA
>DWCF01003898.1:0-18146 GCA_018230265.1 Delias oraia
ACCCGCTGCGATCTTGAGCGATCTGGATCCAGCGGTTGCCCGCGACCTTCGTTAGATCGTCTTTCCATCGTGTGGCGAGACGTCCCACTCTGCGTTTTCCGGTGCGTGGTCGCCACTCGAGAACCTTTCTTTTTTTTGTTTAAGATTGTGTGATTGACGTAATTAGTATAAAGGGGATTGTAAAAACTAAAGTTTATCAAACTTTTCTACAAATAAAATACCTAACTCATCTGTCGTGTAATGAGAAAACTTGATTTGAATCTCCACGAGTCGATAAAGCGGTAGAAGCGGAATGCTCGCAACATTTTAATATTGCGAATAATAATTTTATATCGTTTTGCAATATGGTGCCCGGCGCCATGTTGCGATGAAATTGGAATCTTTTATTTGAATAAAACTGACCACTGCATTTATTTTCGTTAGCGTCAACTCGCTTCCATTCGACATTCCGCTATTTATTTAGCTATCGCTGGACTCATTGTTTCTGCAATGCGACTTCAATAAACCCATGAGTGTTCAAACAAGCAGTTAAGCCAAGAAGCCTATTGTTAAGCAGTTAACTTACACTAAGATATAGTCCGCTGATTCCAAGTACAACGGTACTGATAGCTTTCAATCGAAGAAAAAAGCCGGTCAATAATTTCAATCAGCATTGGCTATAGCACTAGTTGGATTTCCTAATCTTACCAGCGTTAAATAGTACTTGTACTTACCTATCTTATGTTACGCTCTGTGGCTGATGCTACTGGTAACACAAAAAGATGCGAGTTAAGGGGCACTTGTTCACGGGCGGCGGTCTTCTCTCACCACCCGGCTGCCTTGTTGTTGGCCATAAACGGTAATGAAAGTTCTTTAAGCTGGTTGTAACTGGCGTCTGCTACTTAACAATGGAGTAATCGGCGCAAGATAGCTAAGGAGTCCGACTACTTGCCTCACGTTTGAAAGACGCGACATACCAACGCATGAGTCACGGCGAGGCGACCGCTTTCCGACGCTCGATCAAGACATCGGTGGAGCATCAATTAAGTGGCTCGCTGCTATGCAGCTAACTGCGCCCAATTGTATCGGAACCTTTTTATCTTAATACCATCTTCGTTTAATATATCACACCACAGCATCGCGAGCCGCCCGTCTGACAGATGAAAGCCTCACCGGCCGAATTATCGACGTTTAAAAGAACCATCTCAAAGCATTTCAGTTCTAAGGCGTCCTTGGCAAGGTTCAATCTCAAAAGCATAATAAGTCAAGTTGTGGCGCTCTATCGCGAATCGTTGTATCGTCAGATCTAAATAGACTGAACGAGAAGAGCCTCAAGTCGACGCTGCTCATAGGAATGTAGCGCTTAGCGCCTCGCGATACGGCGGAGAGCCGCGCGCGCTTCGCGGCAGATGCGTGTCCCGTGCCGAGCAATGGTCGATTGTCGTGTCATAATGACTATTATTAGAGGCGACAGGCGGGAGCACCGATTTCATTAATGTCATTAGCTACACTAATGACTTTTTGAAGCGATCGAAGGACGTGAGAGCTGGCTACTTTCATGTGGACTGGGAGGCCGCCTTTCAAAATATCATTTTTAGTTTTGTTCTATAATCCGCGAGCTTATTCGTGATTGAAAGCTATTATTTTTATAAAAGGGCTTACAGTTTTAACGTTCAGAACCAAGGGTTATAGCGGATTTATTTCGTCATTTAAAATTATAACCCACCACAACTATGTGAATTATCTAATTTCTACCTGGTAGAACCTGGTACTTACCGGAAATATCAATATCACCCTAAGTTCTAACAACCTTATCACCTGCACTAGCTTCAAATTAATTTAGTTATATCACTCGAAACCGATTGACTAGCCAGCCGATTAAAGTCTACACTTTTGATAACAGTAAAATGTTGCGCATTTAGTGCAGCGGGCTATTCATGTACCTAGAATAGTCCGAGATGCTGTGCTGCCATCAATATGAACACATAGAGAGCCCTGTGAATAAGCCATCAGGAAAGTCTTCGCCTAATAAAACGAAACGCGACGGCAAAGTTAATGAAAGATTGTATCGTGTAAAGGTTGTTGGTGAGCGGATTAATGGCGGCGCGGTTTTCGTTATGGCAACATTAATTATAATATTAATTATTAGCTAACTCGTGTCCCTTCCGCCCTTAAGGGACGTGCCTACGGTACGATAGGCAAAAATGGCGACCCGTTGTATGTATATTCAGTGTTTTCTTAACTTATTATTTGATTAGGTAGGAGATGTAACACTTCTTTGTTTACTTTTATTATGAGTGATTACAGATCACAAGTAAACTACTTTTTCCGTTAAACGTATTCATTTTTTCCACTTAGGTACATGAACACCGCTTATGCATCGCCAAGTAAACGGTCATCAAACGCGTCTGTTAAAATATTCAAATGGAATGAATAGTAAGAGACGTGCAAATAAGCACCGCTTCGATGAAGAGTGATTGCTTTTGCGGACGCTACTTTAAACTGGCACATAAGCTTGAAGACGCGGGCGACATCTGTCGTCGTAATTGAGGGATTAGGCAGATAATTGAAACTGCAAGAGCGAGAGGCTCTTCGCTGCGAACGGCAGAGCGGGACGGGGCACTCCACTCGACTCCGTCGTCGGAACGACGGTTAACAGCGTGTTTTCTTGTGTATTGCGACACAACACAGCCGAGATCTTGTTGCAGCCTTCAATCTGAGGAAGCTACGCTCAGTTCCAAATCCTAACTTTGCTACAATTTTCATTATAATGTCTGCACCTAGCCACCCACATACTTATTGGTTCAGGGACTCGCACTTAGGTCATCTGACGCAATAAGCAAACTCATCAACGTTATAGACATGGGTACCAGGATCAAATCAAACAGGTTATTTTACAAGTATTTAAATAACTAAGATAACCGTTTCGATCAAAATAGAGAAGAGAAATTGGGGAAGAGGGGACACACAGCAAGATGCTTAAGGTAGGACGGCAAGGCTGGCAATCGTTGTTCCGTCGACCGTCAGAATGAATCGCAATTTGTTTAGCAATAAATAAAGCGGCTAAGTTGAGTGGCGTAACGAGCCGGTGTCGTCTCCCGGTAATCCGCCCTAACAAGCCCGGCTCGAGACGAATTTCTTGATAAATATGCGAATCTCTCACGCGAATAAATAGGCACTGAAAAATTGCATCACTCGCCTCTGCTCGCGATCCCATTTGTACGGCTTCCGACTGAATCGTGTCTCGTTCTGCGCCCCAATTTACCCTCTTTTTAGTTGGAAACATCGAATCTATCATTTCGACAGTATACTGCTACCATTCACTACCTAAAATGGTGGTCTGAGAACCTTCAATGCAAAGACTGTGGGTACAACAATGTTATTCAAGTCACTATTAATTAGTGTTGCCCAACTGCAAGACTTAACTTAGTCTTGGTCTTGCGCCAATACTACTGGTATTGGTCTTAGTCTTGCTATTGCGCTCCCAGTCTTGGTCGTGGTCTTGCAGCAAGAGTCTTGCAAGTCTTGAAATTACCTATAAGACTATTAATATTTATTAAAGTTTACTTCAGGTCTTAGAAAAACCTTTTGAAATAGGACCATTTTGAGCTTGAATTAGTATAGCCATAATAAAGGCCAACCAAATTTATAAAATATGTCTAAAGATTTAATGAGAAATTCTAAAAATCACTGCCAAAAAAATAGCTGCAAGACGCAAGAGTCTTGCAGGCTTAGTCTTGTTCTTGCTCAAGTCTTACTTGGTCAGTCTTGGTCTTGCTAAAATTCGGCGGTCTTGGTCTTGGTTTTGGTCTTGGCTTATAGACGCTACTTTTATGTTGACCTTTTTATATCGATCTTTGAGCAAGTGAAATAATTATACTTAACAGCGAGAGGTCAGGAGGCATTGTGAGAGGTGGCCGCGGGGGCGCCGCCAAGCGGAGTCGCTTAGTGCTCATATGAAATGGATTATACCAATATTTATTGAACTTAATATTAGTTTTATGGACAGCGCCGGCGCAGCTATAAAGACATCAATTGCCAGATCAAACTAAAGCGTCGATAAAGCAGATGTCTACAGAATGGAGGCTATTAATATTTTTCAATTTGTCTCGAACTCCCAAAGCTCACCAACGCGTATTTGTAGATATTAATTTAATTAAATTAAATCGTCTATTCAGCCATAATCCGGTTTCCAAATTACAGCGACCGATACTTAAATATAGTTTTTAATTAAGTTATGTCAGATCGAGTGACATTTCCTGCCGCGATCGCCACCGATGCTTAGTCGACTTATCATCGCTGCTTTTCGATCGGTTCGGGCTACCGTTGAATGCTTCACGCGTCGCGTGCACTTGGGCCTAAGTGACTACTTACTACCTGCAAACTAAATTATATGAATTGAAAATAAATTTCATTCATATATTTATAGAAAACAACCCTTTTTAACCAAACTTTAAATAGTAGATTCGAGATAGAACTTTAAACTTACAACATAGGATACTCTTGATAGAAATTCCAGTCAGAGCAAAGCCACCGATTCTGCGCTGAATGGAATGTGCGGATTAGTGCTCGCATAGCATCGGCTCGCACGACGAACGTAAGAGCCGGTGCTCCGAAGAGATGGCAGTGCTCGAGCGCTTGGGCGGGAGGGCGCTTGGGCGGGAGGGCGATAGGGCGGGAAGGCGGTGCGTATAAAAATGCAAATGGCGGTGTCGGGCCGGGGATTTCATTGTTGTATCAATCACACCTCGGCTTATTATTGCGGGATCTGTTAGGATTGCTTCGTTTATTGTTTACCGACGAGGTGTCGCCGCGGCTTAAGGGGCTGCCTTCGCGGTTCGGCGACTTACGTCTGTTCGCGTATAGGGAAAACCATTCATGATGCTCATACCTAATACATGTTCTAGTTGCATTTAAGCAATTGTTATACCAAACATCTCTATTTCATACAGTCACTGACGGACGTTTCAATAGTGTTCCCCAAAAGCAAGACCAAGAGCAAGACCGCCTAATTTTAGCAAGACCAAGATGGAACGTGTAAGGCTTGAGCAAGAACAAGACTAAGCCTGCAAGACTCATGCGTCATGCAGCTGTTTTTTTTTGGCAGTGTATTTTGAATTCCTCTTTAAATCTTTGGACATATTTTATAAATCTTGTTGGTCGTATGACTATGCTAATTCAACCTCAAATTGTTTCTATTCTAATAGGTTTTACTAAGACCTGAAGAAAACTTTTATAAATATGAATAGTCTAATAGATAATTTCAAGACTTGCAAGACCAAGACCAAGACTGGGAGCGCAATACCAAGACCAATACCAGGTGTATTGGCGCAAGACCAAGACTGGCTTAAAGTCTTGCATTTGGGCAACACTAGTCCAGAATTCAGCCGGGTTTAATTAGTTTGCTATGTGTATACCTACAATATTTTGTGCGTTAACAATAGTTAACATTAGAAAATTTAAATTTAATTAGTGATTCATCTAGTATATTTAAAAATAATAGAAGCTTTAACCCCGACGTCACACGGGTTTTTAAACATCAGAAGTAGTTATTTTAAGGCACTCACAAGCACCATTCTTGATAGGTAATTACTTCATAGTTTTTACACTCTGTGTTACATTATGTATTGACATTGAGTAAGTATCCTTATTTTTTTAAATATAAAGTAATTATATCTTCTGCAAAGTTGTAGTATATAATAGTTTTTTGCATCGCACGCGAAACAAAAGGATTATTTGAGTCATGTCATTACAAGGCGTGAACAATTTTAAAGTAAATAAATAAATAATAACTCTTTACAAGAATTTTTCAAATCGGATCTGTAGTTCCTCAGATATATCGTTCAAACAAACAAACTCTTCAGGTTTATAATTTTGATTAAATGTGTCTGCTTTTTTAATAGAAACTAGGCAATTCATCAGATTAATAAAATTTGTAGCATTTTACGTAAAACCCAACGATCGTGACCTTCAATTAACACGACGCGTTAAGCTATCCCTGTGATAACTGCCAACAGTTAGAAAGTTGCGGAGATGAGTGTGCGTTGTGATGACGGCTTCGGTGCAATTGCTTAGCATAACAAATCCGGACAGATTTACAATCAATCAAATAACAATGTGAGTATGAAAATGAAAGATTTGCAAAGCATCTGCGATCGTGTAATCCGCGTTACCGAGGGTGGAATAGTGATGGTAATGAGTTCGCCAGTTGTAGCCACCACACGCCACACGCCCACATATTTTCATAAGGCACAGTACTGGGGCTGGACTCTGTGTTTGACGTTATCTATTTGTCTACTCTGTTTCAACCTACTGTGATGCCGGCCTGAGAATGCTTTGTTGATTCCTTCGAATAGTTTCAATTGCGGGAATGTTCGCTTGGCGGTCCTCGATCGCGCTCGACGCGAGGCGAGGCGAGGCGTCAGGCAACAGCTCTGCGGGATTAATCAGTGACAGATTATCGCTTGACACTTACATCATACGATCGAAAAACATATGCGCCTCCGAATCGATTCGGCCGCATTCGATTGATGGGCATCGATTAGCGCTCCGCTCGGCTGTCATCGGGACATCGCGGCCGCCGATCCGCATTGGGCTCTATCGCCAAGCGGTAGAGTCGAAAGCGTTCCGCGACAGAAGCCGGAGTGTGTATTAGGTGGTGAGATATAGGCTTGATGGAGATTCCCTAATGACTGGCCGGTGATTGCTCACGGCCATTTGTTTTTGATAACGATTACGTGTTGACTGTACTAATTCTTTTTCGAGGGCTCTCGCCTGCAGTTCATCTGTGGCCGACAGGCCGCCATTATTTTCAAATACAATATTCATACTGATGAATGTTGTATTGATGTAGAAAGATGCGAAGTAATATGGTGTGTATTTTAGACTTAATAGGCAACTGGCACGAAGCTCACGGAAGCCAAACTAAGGAACGTTGAGCATATACTCTAATCGGCGCCCGAATGCTCCCAACAAAGCACACAGCACCGAACTGGAGCAATGTGAGTGCGATAAATCCGCACCTGCCGACTAACGGGACACGAGAACTTTGCCGCTACACCTTTGCTAACCGCACTACTCAAGTGGTGGACGCAGCGCCGCGGAGGCGACTGCCTCTACGAGCTGAGCTCGCTTCCGTTCGTTAGATTATTACGAGTTAACCATGGATAATTTGTGCGGCCTAAAGTTATGCCATAGTTGTGAATTATTGATTGCTGATTTAATATTAACTCTTTCTATTCTTATTAATCGTGACCTTAATTTGGTTATACGAAAGTACAATTTGAATAAAATATTGGTGTTCTACGTTTTATATCTAATGTATAAATTGTTCGTATCACAGTGTTTGCAACAAAACGCCTCCGAAACGGCTCAACCAATTGTAATGAAATTTCGTATATTTAGTAGGTCGAATAGGCTGTAAATTATTATTGATAACTCCTAAACGGTTAGAGAAGACATAACGTGTATAGAAAAATCAAGTTTTACGTGTCAGCTAATAACCGCGTATCATGTCCACGTCTGACCAGCCTAAGTGAAACGAATTTTAGTAAGCGAAACTTTATACAAAAATTAATTAGTTTTGATTATTAAATGGTTATAAAAATAAAATCAAATTAAAGATTAAGAGCGCGAACGAGTTTAGTGAATTGCCAAATCATTGCTGTTATTAAGAAAAATGACTAACGACGTGGCCATCAATCAATAAAACGGTGGGGCACAAACATTAGCGGATCAAGACTATTAACCAACATTAAAAAGTGTGGTGTTAATATCGGGCCTTTGTTTCGGTCGGCACATTGCTCGTAGGCCGTTGGATAGGATAGGATGTTCCTGTGTTGAACGATTTCATCGAATCCAAGATTCGATGTTATCTAGGCCGGCGCCGGCGCCGAGCCTCAATAGAGTAGGTACAAGGCACCTAATGGTGTTGCCATCGATCACTGAGCGGCGTCAAAAAACTTTAAAAGAGCTATTATTTTCGAATCGGGTTTATAGTCTAGAGTGTAACGCGATTGTGTATCCACGGACGTTTTATCAAAACACATTAAAATTAAATTATAGTGTGATCCATCAGAATAATTTAATATTGTCCCCTCTCGGCAGACCCTCGGGCTAGGGCTGCGGCGAAGCCGTCGCGACGACCTCTGTAACCACGAGAAGTAAGGGTGTTAGAACAAATGGAATTACTTCGATGCAGCTCTGTGTTTGATATCTAGCGAAAACAACAATCTTGTATATATATTAAAATTGTATTGGAGGCGTAACAATGCCTCCAAACACTCCAAACACACATGCATAAGAAACTTCTTGAATGGCGAAAGAGATAAGCAAATTGTGAGAAAATTGTGCACACGCGAGCAATACTCGCCAGCTATGACAGCCCTGGCGCAGGGGACGCGTTTAATGCACCCTGCATTCAGCCTTATCTCCATTTTAACTGCTCTGTTGTTACTAATAGCCGTTCATAAGATAATATTTTGAATTATATTATTCATAATTGATTTGACAGCAAATTTCATTTGCCATTCATAAAAAAATATTTAGAAAAATTGTTTTTATAGAGATTTTAATACAGAGATAAAATGATTTTATAGTTTATAGATGTTTTAAGTATTTAGTGCCCATAAAATATTATTGATTATGATTTTTATCGTTGGAAGTATTTATATTTTAAAAATACTATTGGTTATGGAGTCCTAAAAGACATAACATGCAATTGGCCTTCTCAAATCATACAAAGACGGGTACAAGGCAAAATGAAAATGTTATCTCGCATTTGTCACACGAATGCTAAATGCTTACACATATGTTTTTCTAATAGGTGCTGGCAATATATAATAAGTGCCGGCAGCCATGAAACGAAGTTTACGGCTAAGCCAGGCAGCGAATCAACTGTATCGGCGGGCGATTTAGTTGAAATGGAATGCGTGTTACGCGTCACGAGGCTGCTGCGCTGCTCACATGGCAATCAGCGTCCATCAACTTTTACAGCACTCACCGCAGAGCCTGCAATGCCTGCCATGCTAGCTCTCGCTTTTTGACCTCGTACGGTTAACTTATTTGGAGACATTTCTTATAGTATCAGTTTAGTTAGCAATTGCTAACTAACCAAACGTTACGTTTCATATCTGTTATTACAGCTCCGGAGCTGCTTTGCCACAAACGAACAATAGATAGGCACCTACTGCAACTTTGTCGTCGTTGGCCCAACGAGCATGAGGCTCGAGCAGCAATTTCGGACGAACGAAGGCGGCTGAACTTGTCCGAGTTTATGCGCGTTGTAACTACAATGATTTATCGTCGCTTTATTATCGCTTCAACCTATGTAGGTAGATTGAACTTTATTGCCCCATTTTTATTTCGCTGTAAGGCTTTTTGTTGCTCGCGTGGGCGACGACACGACTTCGTAGACTTCGCGGTGGGCAGAGAGACTTGCAGTCCAAAATAAAGTGAGCACCGAATTAATTGGATCGAGCGCCGCGTGAGCAGCACATGTGTAAATACGCGCCCTCTCTCATCTTCCACGCGGATTAGCTTTATTGAATGCCAAATGAGCTATGACACCCATCTCCGAAAAAAGCACAAAGGCGCAGGTACGCGAGTTGGAACCGTCCGCGCGCTCGATACGGTGCCAGATTGAGTGTCGCTCTGACATGGGGTAAGGGCGCCCCACGCCGCTTGGCTTTTGAGCACAATTAGCGAACGAGAGGTCTCATTTGTTGGACGCAGCGGTGTGAAGGATTATGGCGCCCACGTATGCTCACTTGTTTCTGCGTGTGACCTGCTCCAGTGGTGGCAAAGGTCCATGTTCGATAATGTAGTTAAAGTTTATGAAGCGAAAAATTGAGTTCTGCTAGTTTTTATTACTTTTTGGTTACATGCAACACAGCTATCAGATTTGAACAACTTATTCCTGCGTCAATACGACGCGAATATTAAGAGGATGACACGACAGATTCAGTGAACGATGAATGAGAATATACGAATACTATACATCGCTTACATTAATCTTGTTATGTGCGCCTCACTTCACTCCGCGCACTGCGCTCCACCCCGAGGTGTTATTATGGCCGATGACATTCGTCGGCCGTAGCGGCGCTTTCAGTCAACTATGAATGTATATTTTTTAATATAATTACTTCTATACGTTGTAGTCTAAGTGGATTAAAAAACAGTTGTAGGTACGTTCGTTGAAAGTTGCAAATATTACTGCTGCAAGACCTCGATTTGAATTGATTTGTTTCCTTACAACAGCTACGTTATGAAAATCTACTTTTGTGAAGTAAAATATAAACGGCTTCAAAGCAGTCATAGTATCATATTAGAGGTAAATGAAATGAATGGGTAACCCGAGAAGCATCAAAGCACGGCTGAATAGTGGAAGAATGCAAACAAATTGATTTGTGCGCAACACATTCGGGCCCTCGGAGTGATGCCCCTAAATAGAATATATCACTTAGTATAATAGAATTTGGACCCTCGGAATTAAACGGTAACTACGCGCGATGATCTACGAGTTGAGACAAGCGAGGCAGGGGATGCGTCGTCGGCTCCTTCCCGCTAATGGAGCGCAATATCCAGCTCTTTTGAGACGCTCCCAACGAAACTAGTCATCCACCTGAATACCTTCCTTTAATGGTGAACCCTGAATGCATGCGTGGTCCGCCATAGCCTTGGGCCGTCGTAGGTAGCGATAGAGGCGCGCGGAGGTCGCGGCCGCATGTCAGCCGCCGTAATCCACATGCACGGAGCGCAGCGTTTGATTGCGCCGCGACTAAGTGATTGACTTTTCAATCTCCCTAATCCGATTAGCCACGGACAACACGGCCCATTAGGGGCGCGCACGCCACTGTGATCCTTATCTGGCGGCCATTGGGCGCACAATGGCCCGGTTGCGGCCGACATATGGCCGATCCGGTCAGAATAGTCGCGGGGGCGAATGGCGCGTATTTGCTCCTTTACCCTGTTCGGCCGTTACTTCATGTACATTGTGTGCCAGTCATAGTTTGCTGTTATTCCGGTAATTGTACACACGAATGCACTGCGCAACTCTAACTTATCTGTGTGCAAGAGAAGCGCTATAAAGGCTTTAACATTTATTTATTCCGGCACAACAATTTTAAGCAGCTTTAGATTGCTAACTCAATTTAGTTCACTGATACGTCAGAGCTGGCTGGAAGGTTCAGGTGTGTGCTAGGCGGGAATGGATAGGTTGAAGCTTACCTTGACTTGCGACTCGGTCATGCCCAGCGCGTAGGCCAGCTTGGCCCTCTCGGGGCCGGCCAGGTACTTGGTTTGCTCGAAGGTCTTCTCCAGCGCGAAAATTTGCTGCCCGCTGAAGGTGGGCCGCGTGTGCTTCTTCTTGCCGTCCTTGTCCATGCCGCCCTGCGCTGCGCACGCGCTCAGCGCGCCGCTGCTCACTACAACAATGTGACGTGCCGGTAATTATAGGTAGATACACACCAACAGCCGCATTCACGAGAAAGGGCATGTTCATCTCCTTCGTGCTATATCGCAGTATCTTACTTAGCTAATAGAGTTTTGGCCTAACACCTAATTGCCAAAATGTAAAGCGATGCGTTCGAACAAAGAGAGTCGACATGCCATTAAAGCTAAATGATAGCCGGGCTTAAGGAGACGCGCTCTCAGGCGAAGTCGGATCCGACTCGATATGGAAAGATATAACTCAGGGCGAGTGTCAAAACATCGCCGGAATAATGCGGGAGCACCATAAAACCACAATAAAAGCGTCGCGGGCGAAAACAAAAAAGCCATCCTATTCAATTGTGATATTTTTCATCGCGTATAAATGTTTTGATGAAGCGCGACTCCCGGGGGATGGGGGAGAACGGGGCAGGGGAAGGCGTCGGAGGCGGCTGAGAGGGGGTGGGAGGAGGACAGAGGAAAAATGAAAATAATGGTGGCCGGGGCGATTGTTCTAATGCAGCGGCTTTCATTTTTTATTTGCGGAATTGGTGCGGATCATTGTGTTATGAAAATTGTCGTTTTGTTCGACGGAATTGAATGGCACTACATCGGCATACGATCGGCCTCTCGAGGTGCACAGCCGGAGCGGCGCCTCTCTGCGGGCCTCTGCTGCGTCTGATATACCTAGCCCTTAGCCTAGTCTTAATCATGGTTCCATTGCCCATATTATCATTTTGTCAATTTCGTCAACCTGGCTTTATTGACAATGTATTTGTTGTAATTGTACGGCAAACAAGTCTGTGAGTCATAAACAGCTAACCCGTTAATCCGATCGGAGCGGCGGATCTGGCCTCGGCATTATTTATTGCACAATAGAAAACAATTGTGTCATTAGCCACTTTGTGTTCATCTAGTTTATTCCCTTATCGGTACAGGAACGCGTAACGACATACAAGACAAGAAGCAAGGAGAAGCGTCTCAAGAAGCAACAACCGAGCACAGCGTGATTCTATTAATCATAAGATCGGCCCCGTGTCGACTGAAAGACGTTCCTATCTTTGTAGGAAAGATATAGGTATTTGTTTTATTCTACGAACATTGATTGCAGTCAGAACATAAAGTAAATTTCTTCAATGGACAATTGGTGATCAAATTGAGAATTACTATACTTATTTGCAATATTTTGAACTTATTAAATCAATCAATATGAGTGAATTAATCAATTTAAAATGCTTAGATAACTAGACTGTATTTTAGCAGTCTGCTATGGGCATTAAAATGATGATACCTAAAAGATTTCTTAAAACTTATGCTTATAAGTCAACAATAACAAAAAAGTCAACAATAGTTACAAAGAAATGTACGAATTTGGCTGAACAAATTTTACTCGTGGGAGAGCCATGCTGAAGAATATGCTGACGCACGATACCACGGGCTCACAGAATACTCAGCGAGAAACGGTGCTTGTATTTTACTTTTCGCAAAGTAAGTGGAGATATCGGAGGCCTTCAAAAAAGTGTCGCTTAAGTGGCGTAAAAAGACGGCAATACAACCAATGCGCATACTGTAGCGCGGTTGTAAATGGGCGGCGCTGTTCTCTTACCATATAGGAGACCCACCTGCTCCATTATCCGTTATAGAATTAAAAAAAAAGAATATAAGATCTTTGATTTTTGGTGTATTTCGGCCTTAAGACGCAACCCTTTCCTCCCGTGAAGCGGCGTCGTTCACGTGTTCCGCAGTAGTATTAATATTAATGAAGTACATACGTTCGGCTACATATATTACTTGAGATTTACGCCCTTATGTTTTATTGATACGGCCTTCCTGCCCTGCTTCAATTCATTCGCCTGCTCTTTTCCAGCGTAGGTACCTACCTATCGCACTTAAGCCTACCTATTTGGCACTGGCTAGCGCAATACCGGACCGTCGCTTCACGTTGCATAGAAACATAACATATGCGTGTCTCTGGCATTCAGAGCAGATAGCCGGTAAGAGTAACCCTTTGAGAGACCGCACCCTTCGGAGCAGATTGCTCGATGACAAGCTCCCCCGCAACACGACGTGTTATCGCCAAACACGATGTCTTGACGGCAGCTCGCGCTTGCGGGGCGCTACCCGGTGCGGCAAACGAGCTTTTTGGGATTAACACGGAAACGTTTAGCTTTACTGTTTAGACTATTTAGGCGGCCGTATCCCGATTCCTTGCTATTAAGAGAGTGCATTGTTTTAACAACATGAGAACGTACAGTCTTAGCGGGTTTTTGATGCGCTTGAACAGGCTGAGAATTCAAGTTATTTAAGTTTTTTTATGGAAACTGTGGCCAACGAGCAGAAGGCTCACCAAGAATAATAATGATAACTAATAATAGAATGTAAGATTTTTAGAAAGCAAAGAAACGATCATTAAAGTTTATTATTATTATTATTTTTATAGAGTACGGACAACGGAGCAAATGGGTCTCTTATATGGTAATAGAACACCAGCCATGGACAACCGTGCCACAGTTGCCGGCTTTTTACACCACTCAAGCGGCATTTTTAAGGGCCTTCGATATCCTCACCCACTCAGCAAAACACAGTACAAGAACCGTTTTACGTTGAATATTTATTAAATATCTTCGCCAATTCGCATCACTATACTCGCTCGCATCGTTATACAATTCTATTACAAAAACTTCAAATCTCTGTGATGTTTTATCACAATTGTCTAAACTGACAGCGAGAACATTTAAAATTAATGAAATGCTATTGTAATTTATTAAGTTGCAATAGCATTTACAAGATCAATTACAAGCACATACAAATTGATAAGATCAATTACTTTGACTGCAAATTGTTGAAAGGTCTGTCTATGCCTGTACGTTTTGGTACACAAAGCCAGCTCCGTCAGTAAGAGCCGAGCGCCCGAATGGAAAGCGCTCGCCCGTTTCGATGGAGCGCCTGCCCCGCGGCACGACTTCATGAAAGCCTACACGACGCGTACATAAACAGCTACATAGATCACCCCTTCGTATGTATACACGTTAACATCTAACGGAGCTGTTCTCTCGTCGTTTAGCCGCGCCGCCCCCGCGCGCCACCCCGCCCTCCGCGCCCGGCCCTCCCGCTCCCTGGAGGGTGCGGTTCACAGATTTCGCTGAGCGTAATTGTCTCGGGTTATAATTGTTATAGGCTGTTGGCATTCGTTAAGATGAGGTCGGGGCGCTCGGCGTTCACTGCGAAAGGATGAGCGCTTCATGCGGCGCGACGGTCGACACTGGCTGCTACCTGCGTGTCTATGGCCTGCATCATGCATGTAACGCCTACTATTAGTGACAAGTTCATTATATGGACAAAGTGTCTTCACTCCTTACCCATAGTAGAGGCAAAGAAATATGCCGATGGACGTCTTCGTAGAAGCAGGAAGTCCAATTTTGTAATTATACGAAGACGAGACTTGCCCGTAACACTTGTTTGCCCACGGCTTCAAAACGCGCCCGCCCTGTTGCTCGCTGCATATTGTCGCAGGAACAAGTGTGATATCGAGTGTTCGGAGCGTTATCAGCGAACAGGTGTTGTGCTTGTCGCGACAGACGGCAATATCGCGATATCACTTACTCGTATGATGACGCTGGAGGGTTTGTTTGTACGAGTCAAATTCAATACCACTTGTTTGTTTGTAATTACTTCAGGCGACCTTTGCATCTCATAGCCGCGGTCTTGTAAACTGAGTGAGTGAGGATACCGGAGGCTCACCAAGAATGCCGCTTAAGCGCAGCAAGTTTGAGACGCGGCTGTCCATGGGCGGACAGCAAAAGCTTTAGCAAAAAAGGCCGGGAAATTTATTTTTGGACTGCGGTTGAAAATGCGAACTAAAACGTTATCTGTGTACCTAGGTACCAGAATAATAAGAAATGATACCATACGCTTTCATTTCACATGCAGCACATACAAAATACCTAAACACGACTTATCCATTAAATGAAACAGGAGCAACAAGACCGGAGAATGAATAACAATAGGTATTAGTCTGTAGTCATAAAACTATCCTAACTTCTTACATATTACCAGACAGCTACACATTCGCAGCACGCTTAGTACCCGTCATGTTGCAGCGGGTTCCGCGTCGTATAGAGAGCCGCCAAGCGGCGTTATTACCTCGTTACGGCGTAACGGCGCTCCGTCCGCGGACAGTCGTGTCTCTATCCCGCCACAGGATTGCTCTGAGGCTGCTTCGACTAGCTTACGGCTTAAAATTAAGAAAGAAACAGTTTCTAGTCTGATGCATCCGCCAAGAAAGCCAGCCGGGAAGCATCATTATGCGACCCCGTTTTTAGTACAGCCGGTGCAAATCGACCACTGCACAGAGGTCTGCGGCACGTCTCTGTGTCTCAGTGGTCCCTAAAAGGTTACGTGTAGGTACTTCTTTATTTTTCAATAGTCACTACTTGTTTATATGTTTATGTATGTTGTAATTTGCAGTTAACGTTTCTAGGTAAAGTAGGTAGATACGTTTAAAAACAAAGGACTCATCCGCTGAATGAGTCTTTGAAAACGACTTGGCTCGAAGGCTACCTGGGTCCTGATGTCCTGTTGAAATAGCATTAGGTGAATTTTGGTTCGGGGCGGGCGGACGGGCCATCGGGGAAGAGGGGGCGCGCGGAGGGCCGTGGAGGGGGAGAGCGGTGGGGGTTGGTTTGTGTTATTTCTTCATTTAATTTCATAAGGCCGCGGCCGAGATTGTTTCGACTTTATGCCGACCGAGTTTAATTGCGTTGCTGTGTTAGAATTAACGTCATTCTTCGCCCGGGGGAGGTGCGGTCACGAGCCGCTGAACTTCTTGTTTCATATTTATTTACATGTTTGGTGAAATAGCTGCTGTGGCGAATTGTAAACACACAGCGTTAAGAAAGTAGGCCCGTCTAAGGTTGTTTACTGTTCTGCTTAGGTCTGGGCGTGTTCGTGCAACTCTTAACTGTATAACGTATGTAGGTACTGAGTGGCTGTGATAATTACAGACTGGATCACCAATAGAAGGATATGATTCTGCCTGTTTTATGTTGAGCTAATGTTTCTAGAACTCTTACACTATTTTTCAAGATGTGTTCGTCCATTCCGAGATACTTTTATCGGTAATATACTTGACCGCAGTTTGTAAAATTATAATGAATGTAATTCATAAGAGCCAGATTCCTTTTCTAGATGTAAAGAAAAATATAATTTTCTTATATTATGTATCTGTATGTTCTTACATTACGGTATGTGGTGAAATGAGGTTGTAAAATTTGGGATTTGGGAACGACGTGGGAATTAAAAACATTAAATGTCGTTTTTATATAAGATTTATTGACTGTTGTTCCAAATCACTGGAAACAAAATCCATCTTTTATATAAATTCTACTGTATTATTGATTACGAACAGTTAAAACTGGCTACAATTCCTGAAACATTTAATGAAGTGGCGAGCCGGGAGAAATAATGCCCTCGCTGTTCGAGAGCGGAACGTTCCACGAAAAAAGTGCGAGTCCCATTTTAATCCCCGCCGACATATGCCCGTGGGGGTGTGTGGGGGGCGGGGTGGAGGCAATTAAAAAAATGTGTCTCAGTTCATTGGAGCGGCCAGAGCGACCGCAGCCGCCCTGCGCTAATTAATAATGCCGCCGGCCGCGCGGCCACCGCTATGTGCTTGCTGCCTCTGTTCACTGTGAGGGCTGCTCTCCCTGATGGGATTATCAAAGGCACTTTTCATCACCACGACCATTCCATCTAGAGTGAATGGTATAAGAAGACATAATATAAATCGGTATATACTTTAAGATATTAATTGCTATTCGGTTGCCGGCTTTCCTAAAGCGTTGGATCGAAAGCTATGATGGGCAGTTTGCTTGGCTTTCTCGGCTACGTGACGTCATGTTAGTGATAAATTATTGCTTTGAAAACAAGCACAGAGGTTCCACAAGCTATCCTCTCTATACATAGGTACATATTTGTAATATTTGACGGATTTCTTTCAAAGTCATTGTTACAGAACTTTAACCTCTTTTGTGCGTGTTAAAGTAAAGATGTTCACGTACACGTCCAGATTTAAAGAAGCAGCTGATTGTGAGCACCTAGACAGCTTAGTTAGCGAGCCATAGCAGCGGATAGCTTCGCTGGCCGTGGGCCGTGGGCGGAGGCGAGGCCGCTCAGCGGAGGTGTTGCGATTTTAATAAACATCACGTGTTTGCATCACGGGTATTCTGCTTCATTCGTTGCGATGGCTCCGTTGCCAGCTGGCCATGGAACGCGCTTCCATCGCTTTCTGTTTGAGTCATCTCGTTTGACAGATTTTACCCAAATTCAATATATGTATCTGTATTTACATCGTGTCCAATCCAAATGATCGCTTTGGAAATGCACTAACTTTTTGTCTACAGAGTTTTCGCGAGCGCGCCCACATCTAACTGACTTCTTTATTACCATTTTTGTAAATTAAAATACAATTTCAACTAGAACAGAGTCCGCAGCGCAGCTATCATTCACCCGTGAGAGAGTTATGCTGAAGCATATGACGCACTAATTCGGCCAGCTCCTCAGCAACCATACCATATAGATACCACGAGCTCACAGAATACTCAGCGTGAAACGGTACTTGTACTGTGATTCACAGAGTGAGTGAGGATATCAGAGGCCCTTAAAAGATTCGCAGAAACTTCAGCAGCTGCTTCAGCTTAGGTCTCCCACGGGTGCAACAGTATTAAGCCACTCGCCCGGCC